>VDFB02000017.1:114795077-114938443 GCA_007258455.2 Sequoia sempervirens | reverse complement strand
AGCAGCAAGTTTTGAGCTATTGGAAACAAAGGTAATGAGAGCAACTGTTCTAGCCCCGTATTTCAACAAGGTGTTTCTGGTGGATTTGATGCGATGTTTGTGCCATTGGAGCTGTGTTGAGCCAAGAAGGTAAGCCCATTGCCTATTTAAGTGAAAAGTTAAATGATGCCAAGAGAAAGTATTATGTATATAATCAGGAGTTTTATGCAATAGTTCAGGCATTAAAGAAATGGAGACATTATTTGTTGCTGAAGGAATTTGTTCTATATACTGATCATCAGGCTTTGCAGTACCTAAATAGTCAGGGAAAATTAAATCAAAGGCATATGAAATGGGTAGAGTTTTTGCAGAGTTATACCTTTGTTTTGAAACATAGGAGTGAGAAGTCAAATAGGGTTGTAGATGCCTTAAGTAGGAGGCATACATTGATGACAAAGATGCAGATTGAAGTGGTTGGGTTCAATGAACTCAACACATTGTATGCAGAAGATCCTAATTTTGCAGAGGCTTGGAAAGCTTGCAAGGAACCTGTTACAGTGGCTAGGACAAGGTGGCTGGATTTCATAATCCATGATGGAATGTTATTTAAGGGAAGTCAATTGTGTATTTTGAGGAGTTCCATGAGGGAGAACTTGATAAAGGAGAAGCATAGTGGAGGAATGGCAGGACATTTTGGTCAAGATAAGACCATTTCCATTATCAGTGAGCATTATTATTGGCCTTAGTTGTCACAAGATGTGAAGAAGTTTGTACAAAGTTGCAGGGTATGTCAGATGGCTAAAGGAGTGAGCTAGAATACAGGCTTATATCAGCCCTTACCTATATCAGAGAGGCCATGGGAGGATATAAGTATGGACTTTGTTCTTGGTTTGCCAAGGACACAACGATTGAATGATTCAGTCTTTGTGGTGGTTGATACATTTTCGAAGATGACACTTTTCATTCCATGTCAGAAAACATGATGCAGTCCACATTGTGACTTGTTCTCAAAGAGGTGGTGAGGCTATGACACCAAATTTGTGGGGTACTTTTGGAGGACCTTGTGAAAGAAGCTGAAGATAGAGCTGAAGTTCAGTTCTGCACACCACCCACAAACAGATGGGCAGACAGAGGTTGTTAACAGGAGTCTGGGTAACCTACTGAGATGTTTGGTAGGAGATAAACCCAAGGGATGAGACTTGATCTTACCCCAGGCAGAATTTTCTTACAACAATTCTGTCAACAGAACACTGGTAGATCACCATTCTAGATTGTGTATGGAGGTAGCCCTAGAACAGCTCCAAAATTGAGGAAGATGGACCAAGAGAAGAAAATAAGTGCTGAAGCTGAAGATTTTGTAGAACACATCAAGGATATACATGAGAAGGTAAGAGAATATATTAACAAGATGAATATGCAGTATAAGGCTAAGGCAGATCAGAAGAGGAGGTATAAGGAGTTTCAGATTGGTGATGAAGTGATGGTCCACTTGAGGAAAGAAAGGTTTCCAGTGGGAACATATAACAAATTGAAGATGAAGAAGTTCGGTCCCTGTAAAATTTTGAAAAAGCATGATTCAGGGAATGCATATGAGGTAGAGTTGCCAGATGGATTCAACATTTCCCCTGTGTTCAACATTTCAGATTTGACAGAGTATCATGAAGGTGGCGCAAAGGAAGTACCAACGATGGAACAGTGTGAGATTCTAGCATCTACTTCAGAAAAGGAGGAGATTGAGAAAATCTTGGATAGTCGTGTGGGAAGGAGTACCAGAAATAGGCAGTATGAAGAATATCTGGTGAAATGGAGAGGAAGGCCTGTGGAAGATTCATCCTAGCTATCTAAGGCAACAGTTGACTGATTGGGTTTTCCTCAACCATTTGAGACTTGATGGGGTCACTTCTCAAATTACCCTGGGTGTCTGATGCAGGAGCATCCAGTGGTGTAAGGGCAATCTTGCATCACCCAAAAATAGTTAAATTTTAAATTTCTCAGTTTTTAGATATTTTTATGTTTTTGGATACCCTTTTCGTCATAATGAAATTCCCAATTTACGATTTTTATTTTCTATTCCTGGGTTGAAAGATATTGCAGTTTTAGTTTCCCATATTTGCACCTAAAAATCTTCCGAGTTGGATTTGAGGCACTTAGAGCTTCCGGAATGGCCCCAAAACTTGCCGAAATCAGCGTAGTGGATTTTGAGTGCATTCTTGACTTTGAGACCTTTCCAACGGTTCAAATGGTTCGCGAATCGGAGCCCCGGATCAAAAGTTATGGCCTGGGAAGTTGGCGCACTTTTTAGAAGATACAATTGCAAATGTTCTTTTGAAATTTGAACTTCAAGTTATAATTTTCGGCGCCAAACCGCTTAAACTCAAATTTTAATGTTGATTTAGCTCCAAACTAAAGAGGAGCTCTATTTATGGGCGGGTTTCTAATATTTTTTGGTAACTTTTTAGGAACAAGCTGGCATATTGCGGAAGGGTTATTCTGTAGCTTTCTATAGCTTGTTTGTGTTGTAGAACTTGGAGGATTTGAGATCCTCTGCATGTAAGATTCTCCATTTTCTGAATAATAAAATTATTCTCTTGTTTGTGGGTTATTTTATGTGTCTCGGGCTGCGCCCTTATCACCTTGGTACGAAAAAATTTATGCCTACCTCAAAGGCAATATCTTACCACCCGATTTATCCCGTAACCAAAAACACAATTTTATCTGCTAATTCGCTCGCTACAGTCTTATCGCTGACACCCTTTATCGCCGTGGTCTTGATGGTACTCTACTTCGATGTCTTGAACGTGAGGAATCTGACAAAGCTTTACAAGAAGTTCATGGTGGCATTTGTGGTACTCATTCGAGTGGACTGACCTTATCTAAGAAATTGATTAGAATGGGTTACAACTGGCCTACAATAGAGAGGGAATCATTCACTTTTGTGAAAACATGCTTAAAATGTCAAATTCATGGGAATCTCATTCATGCTCCTGCACAGGAACTTCAACCATTCATGCCAACCTGGCCATTTTCTCAATGGGGGTTAAATCTAGTGGGCAAGATTCATCCTTATTCATCAAACGGACATAAGTTCATCATCACAGCTAAAAAGTATTTTACCAAGTGGATTGAGGCAGTACCTCTTACTAAAATTATTGGCAAACAAATATCATCATTCATACTCAACTATATTATTTGTCGGTATGGCATTCCCAACTCCATTATTACAGATAATGGACGTCCTTTCAAAAATCAAGATGTTGATGAACTTTGTGAAAGATTTCACATTCAACATAGATATTTAACACCTTACTATCCACAAGGGAACGGTCAAGCTGAGGCCTCAAATAAAACAATATTGAAAATTTTGAAAAGACTGTGAATGATTCAGGGAAGAATTGGCACGTTCAGCTCAATCCCACCTTGTGGGCCTACAGAACCAGTATCCGCACGCCAATAGGAGCAACACCATTTTCTCTTGTCTATGGAACATAAGCCATACTACCTTTAGAAGTTGAGATTCCCTCACTCAGAGTATCATTGAAAGGTCTTACAACGGATGATGAATACAGAGTTTCTCAACTCCAAGAACTAGAACTCCTAGATGAGAAGAGACAAAGAGCAGCTGATCATTTAAAAGCATATCAACAGATGATGTCTCGCAGCTATAATTACAAAGTAAAGCCACGTACCTTTCAAGCTGGTGATCTTGTTTTGAAAGAAAACCCACGCAATCAGCAAGACAGAGAGAAGAAAGGAAAGTTTGAACCAAATTGGCTAAGTCCTTATGTGGTTATCGCAGTCTATGGTTCAGGAGCCTACAAGCTATCAACGCCAGAAGGGGACCTATTTGACGAATCTATCAACAACATGCACCTAAAAAAGTATTATGTCTAAAGCAGTTATCATTATCAGAAAATATCCTGAAGAAATACAAAAAAAAATCAAAAAAAGATCCTGAAGAAATACAAAAAAAAAAATCAGAAAAAAATCCTGAAGAAATACAAAAAAAAATTAGAAAAAGATCCTGAAGAAATACAAAAAATCTGAAAAAGATCAAGAAATACAAAAAAATCAGAAAAGATCCTAAGAAATACAAAAAATTAGAAAAGAAGAAATACAAAAAAATCAGAAAAAGATCCTAAAGAAATACAAAAAAAATCCTAAGAAAAAGATCCTGAAGAAATACAAAAAAATCAGAAAAAGATCCTGAAAAAAGAGTCATAGGGTGAAAACCTGGCAACAGGCAGTCTATTGACAAGAAAAAAACAATAAAAACAAATAGTGAAAATCTGGCAAACAGACGCTATTTGTGACCCTCCATCTATTAGTTCATGTTCTACACTTAACTTCTCGACATTCCTTTCATGCATCTTTCCCATCATCTTAGGGCCATACCAGCATCCTGCTGTCATCATTTTTCCTAGAACGATAATGTTTTACCATGGCTTGATTATTGTGCATATTTATCTCAGTAAGTTGTGTCAATATCGGGGGAAAAACCGTTGACATACTGGGGGCAATCAACTTTCGGGTTTTACCGAAACAGCTAGACAATGACATCAAAACCAATCACGCGAACAAAACAATCAAATCATATACCTATACAATCATTGATCCATCTCATAACAGTTTTTCAGCTGTGCATCTTATCATGACTCATATCTGGATGATCTATAATCTGAATAATTTTTGGAATCACAGTATTTCATTTTTGAACAATGGTTGTTTAATTTTTTATATCATCTCTCTAGAGCACACTCAATGATGTCTTGAACTAGAGTGGCAAGGAAAGAGAATGATTTTTCTTTGTCTGTTGTCTTGAGGTTAATCATTTATCTGTTGCAAATATGTCACGAGACGTGATGATTGAAAGATTATCATTGATGACAGTCCCAAATTTGCATCAAAAGGTGGTTAGGCTTTGTCTGTTTACACAAGAAATGCTCAGGTCATCTTGGTTTAATTATACCTCAATGCTTGTGTTTACTTGCTATATCAAAAATCATGAAAGTTGTACTCAGGTTATCATTGGTGCTAATTTCCCCTTTGATGCTTGTACATACTTCCAACATTTTAAAAGCGCTTTATGATGATTCCAGAAAATATAACAGCAAGCTCAACAAATGGTTCGTTTCATTTAGTTTTATTTCATTCTGGATCACTGTACATGTCTACATAGTGGATTTGCATCAGAGTTTTGAAAGGATAATAATAATATCAAATGGCTGCCATGTCTCTTTGGACTATTTGTGGAGGATATTTGAACATTTGTTTCATCATTCCTTATCTTTATCATTTCATTTCATATCCATTATCATTTCATTTCATATCCATTATCATATCATTTCATCAACATTCCATGTGCATAGCATTTCATTATCATTTCATATTCATTATCATTCCATCATCATTCCATTTGCATTCCATTTTCATTATCATTTCATTTCATATCCATTATCATATCATTTCATATCCATTATCATTCCATCATCATTCCATTTGCATTTCATTTTAATTCATCATTATCATTTCATCTCCATTTTCATTTCATATCATTATCTTGTCGTTATCATTCCATGTGCATAGCATTTCATTATCATTTCATCAACATTCCATTTGCATTTTATCATTTCATATTCATTTCATCAACATTCCATGTGCATAGTATTTCATTATCATTTCATCAACATTCCATTTGCATTTCATTTTCATTATCATTTCATTTCATATCCATTATCATATCATTTCATATCCATTATCATTCCATCATCATTCCATTTGCATTTCATTTTAATTCATCATTATCATTTCATCTTCATTTTAATTATCATTTTCATTTCATATCATTATCCTGTCATTATCATTCCATTTCATATCATTTATCATTTCATAGTCATTATCGTTTCATCAACATTCCATTTGCATTTCATTTTCATTATCATTTCATTTCATATCCATTATCATATCCTTTCATATCCATTATCATTCCATCATCTTTCCAATTGCATTTCATTTTAATTTATCATTATCATTTCATCTCCATTTTCATTATCATTTTCATTTCATATCATTATCCTTTCGTTATCATTACCATTTCATTATCATTATCATTTCGTCATCTCATTATCATTATAATTTCATTTTTTCATTATCATTCATTCCATCATCATTCATTTATTTCATATATATTATCATTCTCATTCCTTTCATTAACATCTCATTTCATCTCATTTCGTATCTTATCATTATCATTCATTTCATTACCATCTAATTTATCGTTATCATTATCATCATTATCATCATTCATTTTATTTTCTTATCATTAACTATCATTTCATTTCCTTATCATTCTAATCCCATTTATCATTTGATTTATCCGTTCATTTTTATTACAAATCATTATATTTCATCACATATCATTTTATCATACATCTCATCACTATTTACTCATCTCAATTTCATATTAGTATTCATATCATTTTACATCATATCATACTTTTTTTATCATACACATTCATAATGCATATCATGAACACAACATTCATTTTTCTTACCTGCATTGGAAAATCAAAAAATAAACATTCCATATATACATTTTCATAATCACATCATAAGTCATCCACCTGCATGGCATCATTAGTATGCATCATCAATCATCATCATCGTAATAAAAACATCATATCAAATCATCCTGCATATCATGTTATTCATTAACTCATTCAACTGCATACCAAAATCCATAACACAGAAATAAATGCATATCACATCATCATATCATAAATGCACAAACCATCATCACAAATCATCACTGCTGCATATCATCACTCATCATCAATAATAAACATATCCAAATGTCAATGAAACTGAAATGTCCAAAGAGAAATACATAAGATATGATAAAAAATCAATATACATGCTCCAAAAATGGTACACATATGTGAACTATATTTGCTAACTGGTTGATGCCCCTGATGGAGCTAGTTCGAAAGGAGGTGGCCTGCCACTGATGCCTGCGTTTGGGTCCCGCCGAGGCCCAGTCACTCCCATGCTCTGTGTGTGTGTCTGTGATCTGCTCCTAGTCCTGTTGCGAGATCGGGGAAATGGCTCTCTGCGCTCTGGAGGACATAACTCCTCGTACCTGACTCTGTAATACTCAGCCTCCCTCACCATCTCCATGCCCTCTACAATGGAATCCCATAATGATGCACTCTCTATAGTTCTCATGAGCCTTTGAGTGACACCCTCAGCCTCCACTACCCTCCGTCTGAATGTATCTCTGCCATCACCTGGGCTAACTATGGGTCTGGGGCAGGCGCCTGTGCCTATGCCTGTGCCTGTGCCTATGCCTAAGCCTGTGCCAGCTGTGCCTATAGTTGTACAATAAAACCCTGTGACTACACCAACTGACTCTGCAACTGTCCTTGCTATCCCTACAGTGTCTGCACCTGGGCCTGAAGAGTAGCTATCTGCCCCTGCTGAGATGAGGATCCCATCCGGATCACTGTCCGTTGCCCAATCCCTGTCCTCGGTCGTCGCATGATCTGGACACCCCTTAGAATATCCAGCCTCGACCTCCTCAACACTTGCCCTCCATCCCCGCCATCATCTCCATCATCCCCATCAGAACTCTCCTACTCTCCGCTCTCCTCCTCTCCTCCAACTGCTCCCTGCTCACCACCAGCCACATCCTCCTGTCTCACTGCCCCTGGCTATAGTACTACCAGAATGGGTGCTAGTTCATTAGGACTGGTAAACCATGGAAAGGGATGTGTGTGGTAATATAGAGAATACTCATCAGACATACCGGCATCAACAATGTCTCGCCTGTCATCCCATGCCTCTGGAGCTAATGACATGAACTCGATATATGCTATCTGATAGGAAGTACATGGCCCCCATCCGACCTCATCTCTACTCCGGGCATAGTGTGCGACCCCCTGTGGCATCATTTGGGTAAATCCAAACTATCTCTGCACCTGTAATGCCAGGAACCTCTCAAGAATGAAAGGAGTCCTCCCTATCAGAAACTGAGGAATGCATACAAATGACATCTCTATATCATCTATATCCCATGGCTCACAATCAAGATATGGTCGCCATACCACTACATCCATATCATCTAGAAGTCATCTCCAGTAATCCATCTTGCCCAACTTGGGCTGGGTAAGGAACATAGCATACGTATATACATAGGGCCTACCTGGAGGCCTAACTCTGGGGCATGTCGGTCTCGTCACAACAAGATGCTCCCATGCCTAGATCTGCAACAACATCACACCACACGACAAACTGGAAGCACCCCTGTACACCACCTGATGCAAATCATGATATAGATGCGCTAACATACAACTCCCCCATGCATATCTCCGCGCTGTAGCAACATCTGCTCCAAAATCCTGCCCCATCGCACTGATAATCCCTTTGACCGGCGATCTGGACAAAGGAGACCTCTAATGAACGCACCCAAAACTGCAGGTAAAGCTAGATATCCTCGAAAGTCAGCCCATGGTACCCAGTACCCAGCTATATGTACATCACCAAACTCCCTCCTCAAAGCATCTGTACCCCCGAGCTCCTTGTGATCATAAAACACAAGGGCGCCAACCACTGGGATACCCAAAATCCTGTATACATCCTCCGAAGTCACAATCACCTCCCCAGTCGACATATGAAAGGTGTTGTGCTCCGAATGCCATCGCTCTGCCAGTGCTGTCAATAGTCCTTTGTTGACCCGAATCGGTGACATAGCCAACAAGGATCTCAAACCACATGTATCTATCAAAGCTATATCAGTAGGTGTCAACTCGGGTATCCTATCCCATCCCGCTAAATACAGCTCTCTAATCTAGAGGTTTTTGAAAACCTCCTATTTTTATTTTTGGCCATCACAAGGATAATTAATCAGAATCATACCAATCATTCAATCTCAATCAATCAAAATCAATTAGACTCATATCTATCAGTGACCTATATCAAGTGAACTATATCAGTGAACTTTATCAGACCCATATCAATGACTCGTATCAGTGCATCATATCCTATCAACAACCCATATCACACAATCAATCCCATCAGGCAAACCAATACACAATCTATCTATCTGGATATCATATCAATTTTCTCTACCACCAATTACTATTTGTTTTCTATCGCAAAAAGCAAATTTATCAGCAGTCATATCAATCATTTATCTGACAATTACTCTTTGTTTTCTACTCTAGGAAGCAAAGTTATCAGTTCAATCTACTCTTTGTTTTTGAAACAAAAGTTATCAAACAATTACTCTTTGTTTTCTACTCTAGGAAGCAAAGTTATCAATCAATCATCAGATTATTCTATCATTTCTATCCATATCAGCATGATGACATGACAATTTACCTATCTATTGACTATGGAAGCAATGTACATCATCATTTTCACTTTCTTATCATCAAATCATACTTTCTGCCTATTTTTACTAGAAGTGCCACTTTGTGGTCTCTATGCACTAAAACCCATATGCGCCGTTCCTTTCATGAGATGCGCTAAAACCCATATGCGTCCGTTCTTTTCACGGGATGCGCTCAAACAATTCCCCTATGCGCTATTTCCCTATATGCACTAAAACTATCAACCTAAGCGCTACTTTAGCTACCGGATGCACATTTCCTATATGCGCCACTATTTTTGTTCAAAGCGCTCAAACCTAGCTTTCTGCATCTTTCCATATATGTGTCCCTTTTTGCTCGATGCGCTATTTCCTATATGCACTATTGTTTCTCCTATATGCGCCATACTCCTAAATTTCTGAATAACACCCTATATGCGCTATTGTTTTTATCAAATGCGCTACATTGGTTTTACCCTAACTATTTCAAATCTAGCCTAGATGCACTATTGTTTTTACCCTAAGTGCCGAAAAAATCATCGAAAGCGCTTAAACTCTCCTAAAAGCGCTAAAATGACATTGGCATATCTAAAATCCGTGGAAAAATAATGCAGTTTGATTTCAAACGTAAAAATTTTCAACACAGGTGTTTAGATCGACTCACCGGTGGTCCGTATGCTACTGGCCTCTGGTATCAGCGAGATCTCTCGAATCAGTGGCGATGATAAGGAATCTCCATGTTGCAAGGTCACTCTCAGAGCTACAGTATTCACAAAGTCAAAAAGTGCAAATGACTTGTCTTTTTCAACTTTTTTACCTTTTAAAGGTCAAACAAAGGTAAGTTTGCTGCCTTTTTGACTTTATTTTCATAATGGGACATTCTTTCCATCATTTTTTGGGAGCTAAATCACTCTCTCCTTCGCAGAATATCATTATCTAATCTCGATTGTTTACCAAAATTTTTGCAATCCATATCCTCATCTGTGATTTACCTCCCGAGGGGGCATCATCAGCATCAGCATCAAAAGCATGTCAGGGGAAAAATCTAATTTTTCTTTGAAGCAATGTGTTTCACACATCACTTCAAAGAGGGGCAAAATGTATATGTCTAAAAATGGTCATGATTAAGCTTGTTAATTAATTAAATATGAATTATTTAATTAATTCTCCTAAAGTCATCTACATATAAATAAATTTAATAATTTATTTATATTGTTCATTTTATAATTCTTCTACCTTAATTAAATAAATAATTTTATTTAATTATTGACATTTCCCACATTCCTCTTAATTAAATTAAATAAATACGATTATTTATTTTAATTATCATATCATTCTAAAGTTTGAATATTTGAATATTCAAATAATGGAATATTCTCTTCATCCCATAATCAAATTAAATATTAAATATTTAATTTAATATTTTCCTCTCACTCTAAATTCACTTCTAAAACATAATTAAATATAATTTATTTAATTATGCGAGTTTCTATATCCATTTTCACTTGCAAATTAAATAAATTTATTTTATTTAATTCTAACTCATTCTAAACTCATTCTTCGAAACAGTAAATTCCCTTCGGATCTCAATGACGAAAATTGAAGGAAAAGGGAAACCTTCTATCTCCCTCTCCACTTACGAAAATCTTCCACCATCCATTCAAACAAGCTTAATCCGGGCCATTAAAACATGTCAGCCAATCGAATCCTTTCTAAGACTCTATAAATACTGGTACAAATCCATGCATTGGTTACACACGGATACACACATATACATGACAAACATATACGCTTATGCATTCACATCATTTTCAGCATCACAGCGATATTATCATCTTAGCATAGCCTTGCATTTAGCATAGTGTGCATTTTCAAATCTCGTTCTTCAGCTGTTCATTTTGTTGAGCTTGATCTGCTGATCTGAGAGCCATTGGAAACAACAAAACGCTGGAGTTAGAGAGAGATAAGACGATTTCAGGGAAGTTGCAGTAATAGTTTGCTTATGCTATTTTCCTTTTCAGTTTTCTTGATTTAATGTCTTATTGATATGTGTTTGAATTCGTTTATACATTGATACATTTTCATACACACAACTATCATGCACATGTGTTAGTGGTTGCAGGTATGTATTCAATTCCTCTAAGCGGAGGGGAAGTATCACTCGAGAAGATCTTGGTCAGGTAATTGGTAACAAAACTATTTGAGCATACACACACACCATAGTAGAATAATTGAGTTGAGTTAGCTTGTGGGAAGAGGGTAAGTCATCCTTAGTTGATGTGTTTGCATAAGTAAAAGTCTTGTTACTACTGAAATGCATTATTGGGTGATTTCTATCTATTTGTAGCTTTAGAGTTCTATCTTGTACTATTATGATTATATTGATAAGAATGTACGTGGAGTATGTGTATATATATGCACATATATGTCAATGGGATCTAACAACATGTATATGCACATGTATAGACGTACCACACGTAAATGTTTATCAATACAATGGTAACTATGAATAACTATATGTGAATCGAATGTGAACATTATATATGTATGGATAGTATATACACATATCCATATGTATATATGTATCAATACACACATATGTTGGCGAATGGAAATTCCCATACAAATGTATCAATATAGGTATACATATGTATATGTGTACATAGAGGTATATATTTATATATATATATATATATGTATGTATATGTATGCATGTATGTATGTATACAATCGATATATTGTGTTTATTATGTGAATACTATCTTGCTAATACTTATTTGTATATAGAATATATACTTTCTTGGTAGCAAAAGGTATATATATAAATATATATTAACATATATATATGAATATACATATACATATATACACATATATATTGGTATTAATAGTATTATATATATATTAATATATATTTAATATATTAACTATTGCTTGGGAATTGACTATCATTTACCATGATAGAGGTCAATTATAAGTTGTTTATGTTTGTGGTTTGAGAGGCCGAGTTTTACTCTTGCCATGCTTTATGAAACACACATATTTCATTATACCTATTGCATTATGTCAATGCATTGGTAGACTTAGTCGATGCCTATTATAAGAACATCTTTGACTTGGTAAAAGTTAAAGTGCCATTTATTTGAGCTTGAACCAAAAAATTTTAAGATGTGAGTAACTGGTCGATGAATTTGTCAAAGTGAATAAATATTTGCATCGACTCACACACAAACTAAGTTGATGAAAGCATGGTGTCACAAATTGGTTATTGACTGCTTCTAATTGAATGAAAACTGCACCAACTTTGAGAATTGTGTGGAGGATTTTACACCACCTTTGATTCCTTATGCTTGTAGATGTCCATTGTTAGAGATGATTCAAATTATCCATGTGCAAATTTGAATAAGTCTCTATTTTTTGTCAATCAAGCAAGGTCGATCTGTAGATATTTTTGTTGATTATGATCTTACATATTCACCACCTTTTTGCTGAGATTTATGTGTTGATGTGCATGCTTGATTCTGTCAAAACTCATGCCAAAACTATAGGCGAAGTAGTTACCAATTTTCTATATAAATAGTGGTGCTTGACCATTTGTTGAGGACGCATTCTTGCAAACATTTTTTACTCTACATTATTTTCAGATTTTACTCTATTTTAGTTGAGAGAGAGAGAGTTCAGTTATATTGGAAGTGAGTGGATTTGAGTGAATTAATCTACCAACCTAAGTGTTAGAGGTTCATTGTGAAACTATTATCAAACTTATTTTTGTTTGGAGAAGCTTCATTGTTTTCATTTGACTAGATAAGCGATAACAGGCTTGAGGATATTCTTCCTGTTATTTTATTTATGAATGAATTTTTCTCCATGTATGCTTGAATTGTCTTTTACAAGTACTTGCATTTAGGGAATCTAGAATGCCTTTGAAAAGGAAATATAAGCTTTTATATTATTTTTATGATGTCCTTGTATGTACTCCATAGTAGGAGGTTGGTGTTTATCATAGGTATTATGTACTAGATATTATTAAACTAGAGTTGCATATGAGTTAATCATAGCTAGGTTATTGATTTAACTAGAGTAGCTTGAGTTTACTCCTAGGATTGATTATCTAGTATGGGAGGTAACTTGCATACTTACTTGTTAGTTAGGTTAATTCCAAGTATGTAAAATGGTGATAGGTTATCTCTAGGGTGATAGATTATCCATTGAAGGAAATATCTATGCGTAGTTTAAGACGGCCTTAAGTAAAATCGGCCCTAAGTAGTGTATGTGATATATGACCATTCAAATTAGTGTGACTACCTCTAGTTCCACTGTCAGTTCACCATGATCTAGTATTACATGCTAGTTCCAGATTGTGGGATTACAAGTTCTAGGTATGTAGGACACAACACTATGCTCAGTTGGTTGCCGTTATTCGATTTCTCTAACAATCTCTTCATCAAAGGGAAGGGCCATCTATCAAATGATAGATGTGCGGGGGACCACATTAAGAGTCTATGGTTAGCGGAAAATGTCTTGAGTGATGCTTCTCCTCCACAAAAGGCAACAAAAGAACCAAGATTTGAAAGGAAGGATCTTGGACTGTCTTACAACTATTTGTTCCAAAGCTCATTGAGCTGTGTATGTAAATGTATGCATTCTTGTATTATTGTAACTTATGAAATTAATGTAATGAAATGGGCTCCTTATTGTATTGTGTTATGCATCTTTGTTCATATATTCTCAATAAAGAAAAGATTTTTTTTTATGGAAATGGCTTGTTACTTAGTTTATTTACTCATAAGGTGAAAACTTAGAAATTTTTACTTCATTGAAGGGTTAGTGTGTTACATTCACATTGTGTTTGCAAAATTTACTTGGATGGATTGATTTAATTTTTTTTTATACTCCTATTACCCACCGTTCCATAGCCAGGGTAGATTCTATGACAACATCTACAAAATCCTCATTGATTGGATGTTAAACAACCTATGATTCCACATATGCACATGTGTTTACCAGTGTACTTGTAACTTCAACATTGATAGATTATGTTATACTTTGATGGGATTCCATGTCTAGATATGAGGATGCTCACAAAAGAAATGGAGATTTGTCTTTACACCAACCAATTGCATTTAATGAGACCATTTCTTTGTGAAATACATCCGATTCCAAATTTTCATAATAAATATGTGGAATTTAAGAGGTTTAGGTACTGATCTAATAGAGAGAATCCAAACAACAACAACCTAAATAGAAAACAAACCAAACAATTTTTTTTTTTTTGGGTGGTGTTCATCGCCTGTTCGCTCATGTGCTCCTACACCAACCATGTACATATTTGAACATCCTCTTAGCTTCTTTATTATATGAAATTATAGGTTTTGCATAAATGTTGAGAAATAATTCAATAAAAATCTTAGACCTAGGATATGTTTGTAACATAAATGTGACTTCCCAATCAATTGCATGTAGAATGTGTCATTTACCTTTTCTAATATGGTACATATTCTTGGATGAATATATTCATTTGTTCCACTACTCAATTTTGTTACACAACATACATAAGCTTCATTTAATGCTTGATTTCCTATGTTGAATAAAACTTCTTAAAATCTTTGGACATGTACTCCCCCTCGATTTGCACCGGAATTTCAATGGAAGGGATTGTTTTCCACTTCAATCTTCAAATTTTTTGAGGCATTGAACCATCTTTAATTTGTTCCCTAAGAGATGTATCCATGAATCTTGAGATCGCTTATCAACAAAGGGAGTAAGTATTTGATTGCATTGGAGTATTCTTCATAAAGTCCATATAGATCTATATAACCAAGTTGAGAATATTTTTGGCTCAATGTAATGTGCCATTTTCAAATTAAGCCAAAGAAATAATTAAAATAATATTTTAAGTTGTCCTAATGACTATTTTATAACATTTTTTAAAATGGAAACTTACCATTATTATTTTTAAATGAAAGGTCCAATATAATGTTAAAAGTAAATCTACTAAAGAGTCATTAGAAAAAAAGGCCAAATTTGATGTTTTATTAAAAAAATAATTTTAGACATGTCTAAATAAAGGTTTTGAGGGAAGAGGGAAAAAAGAAAATAATATTATATTATCTCAATAAGCCTATAAAAGGAGAGGTTTGGGATAGAAAAAGGCATCCATTATGTTTTCAACAAATGCAAGATTGAAATCAGAAACTAATCTAATCCAAAAACATTTAATCTATCATATTCCATCACTCATGAAATGTGCAAATCTAAGCTATTTGAATGAAATGAGATCCTAAGATATTCAAAACAAATTCAAACAACAAAAGAAGAGATTACCATCCCATGTTGGAGTGTATTTGCATGATGTTGGGTTGTTTGTATCACTGCAAAGCCTCCATTGCTTACATGAAAAAGCTTGATGAAAGATGCTTGGTTGATTGGAAGCTCTATCAATGGTGATTGCGAAACCACTTCGTTGCATAAGGTAAGTTGAAATTATTATCCTTATTTGTGAAGAGAGGTTTGTTTTATAGGAAAAACAATTTTGAATCAATGGTCAAGATTGCGTTGGAGAATATCCAGATCAATGGTCAAAATGAGTTGAGAGGATTTAGACATGAGGAGATTGTGTAAAGTTGATTGCACAATCAAGGTGATTGAAGAATAGATTGGCTAATTAGGATTTTGATTGCTTAGTTAACAATCCATGATTTTCTCAATCAAAAAGTGGGCGAGGAATATTAATTAATTAATTCCATTTTCATTTTCATTTTTGATTTTTGTTAATTTGAATAGTTTGATTTAATTATTCAAATTTTGGAGTGAAGTGTGATAATTAAATTATTATGATTTAATAATTCAATTAATTTTGAGGAATAAGGTAAATTAGTGAGATAATCAAATAATTGGTGTTATTTGACTAATCATGACAAAATAAGATTAGGTTAGGACTTTATTAAATAAAATTAATTTATTTAATTGGTCAAAAATGATGAAATATGAATTAATCAAATAACGTATTATTTGATTAATAGTAGAATTAGGGTTTTCAAGACTTTATTAAATAAACGGTATTTATTTAATTTGTCAAGAGTGATGAAAAAGTTAATTAATTAAATAATGTTGTATTATTTAATTAATAGATGAAATAGGGTTTTGGATGTTGGTCGATGCCATTTGATGCATTATGAGATGTCGTGGGATGATTTCGAGATGATTTGAGATGTTTCAAAGATGTTCTGAGATGCTTCGAGTTGATTCAGAGATGTTCCGAGTTGATTCAAAGTCATTTCAAGTTGATTCAGAGTCATTCTAAGTTGATTCAGAGTCGTTCTGAGTTGTTCTGGGTTGATTCAGAGTCGTTCTGGGTTGATTTAGAGTTGTTTTGAGTTGTTCCGGGCTGATTCAGAGTCGTTTTGAGTTGTTCTAGAGTCATTATGAGTTGTTCCAAGTTGTTTTGGGGTCATTCCAAGATGTTTTAGGTTGATTCAAAGTCGTTTCGAGATGTTTCGAGTTGATTCAAATTCATTCCGGAGTCATTCTGAGACGTTTCGGGTTGATTCAAAGTTGATTCTAAGTTGTTTGAAGACATTCTAAATTTGTGATAAGTGTTAAGTCAATTTTACATGTCTAAATTTTGCCCCTCTTTGATACAAAGTATTAGTTGCTTTGTTTCAAATATTTTTTTTTAAGATCAATTTTTTTGAAAAAAAATTATGCCCCACTATACCCCATTATTTCATGGAATGATTGGTAATACTCTATGCTGCCCCTTCGAGAGGTTGACCAAAAATTTCAAGTTTTGAGGTCAGGCTTACAACTCTGTTATATTTCCATTTTGATGAATTTAGGTCATATAATTAGGTGTATAGGTCCTTCATTTCTTGTTCTAATGTTTCTTTGAGCTTCTATTTCGAAAGTAGGAAGTTTCCCTAAGTAGAAATTAGGGTTTTCTTGAGGCTTATATAGGAAATTTGTCTTGTAGATAGCTCATTTGTGTTTTGACTCTATAGCTAATTCTTGTCTTTGCTTCTCTTGTTCTATTAGTTTTCAAGGAGCAATGACACATTTTGATGCAGCCCTAAATCATTTTAAGCTCATTCGAGAGGTTGGACGACCTTAAGACATTGGTGGCTTGGTATGTACCTTCTCACTTTTTTGCTTTCATCTTGTTTCGTTCTCGTTTTGCCTGTACAAAGTTTTTCTAGGTCAAAAGAAAAGTTTCTTGTTTTCCATGCCTTTGCCTCAATTTTCATGTCTTTTCCTACTAAGAATCCATTCCTTTGACATATTTCCACACCTTTTCCTATTTTCCACGCCTTTTCTCAAGATCTTTGCCTTTTTTTTTGAGCATTTTCTTTAAAAGCTCACCTTTGATTGTTTGAGGTCCTGAAAGCTCACCTTTGCCATATTTCCTTGCCTTTTCCATATTTCCACTCCTTTGTTTCCTTGCATTTTCCTGAAAAGCTCACTTTTGTTTTGTGTTTTCTGAGCATTTGCTCAAAACCCTTACTTTTGACTCTTTCTGTTGCGTTTGACTTTAGCTTTTGCTCAAAACCCTATCATGTGTTCGTTTGTCATACTAAATGTTGTTTTTCATCATGTTTTGTGTTATATTGTGTCTCCCACCTATTTAGAGTGAAACCCTAACATTTTAGTTTGAAAACGATTACAGGTTGGCCTCAATGTACTACAATCGAGGGAGAGACGTCCACGACATTTTTTCAATCCCATTGCCCATTTTGGTGTGTTAGAGCGAGATTTTATTGATGTTGTGGGACTACTTCATATTTTTTATATGCCTCCTATCAGGACTCATACTTCCATGATGATCGCACTGGTGAAATAGTGGCATTCAGAGACATCCTTGTTTCACCTACCTATAGGAGAGGCGACCGTCACCCTTGAGGATGTATAGAGGATACTTCATCTTCCTATTCATGGGGAGTTGGTTACTTATCATATTCAACACGGTATTCCTACTATGCAGTGTGTGTTAGGTGCTTGACACTTAATGATACATCAGTCGAAGATTGATCTGTTTGATTTTTCTGACAATGTACATCCTATCTCACTTGTCCTATGTGGTTTGATTTCATGATTTATTGTTCCTAATAGTTGAGGTCAATAGTTTCTCATAGGTTGGGGTGTGTGTATTGAGAATATGCTTCAGCATGGTATGAGATTTTCTTGGGGTCCATGTCTTCTCACCCACTTGTATAGAGATATGCACGAGGTCGTGTATTGGGGCAGAAAATATATTTCTGTAGGTGTTTCACTTTTGCATGTCTAAGCATGGGAACATATTGCAATTACTCATCCAGATGGGATACAGGATCATCATCTTGATGATCCATACTCATATTGTTATGGGGATTTTGTGAACTACACCCTACCTGGAGATCTTCCTTATTGGCATCGAGTTTTCGATAATATTCCTAACTTTGTGTGGAGACCATATTTGGGCTATAATGCTTGGCTAGAGGATGCAAATCACCTTGTCTATTGTCAACAAACCTGTTGGTTGCTTGGTCATTCTGATATTATGCTAGAACATTATCTACCAGACTGAGTATGTCATTAGTTTGGGGAGAGACAGGGCTGAGTTCTTGATACTTATGAGGCTCGTTTTGGTTGGACGACACAAGAGGTTCATGTATGGGGTCTTCAGATAGATATAGATATTGATATTGTTGAGTTCAAAGCACTTGCCCTAGTTGATTAGGGTTGGTCGGTTGGTCTAGTAGATCTAGGTACCTCTAATGACTATGATGAGTGGTGGTCTCGCTGTAGGCCTTTGAGACTCACTATTCTCAGGGGTACTCCTACTTCAGGTAGATTAGGTATTACAGGTCATGGTGGGGAGTGACAACGTATTACAGTCCTTGAAGAGAATTTGGATAGAGCTCAAGGTAGAGCTCGTCATGATGGATCCCAGTGTGATCAGGATGAGCAACCACCTTAGGTGTAGGGTCACAGGTAGGTTTCGGGTCCTCCTCCACCAACTAGGGATGGAGACATACTATTAGCTCAGATGACTACTACTAGAGATGCAGAGATAGTGAGATGACAGGATGCAAAGGCTTAGATATATATTTTGAGGGCTAAGTGGGATATCAAGAGTGGTCATCAACATGCTATAGAGGCTTTTGTATAATTGCTAACCATAGAGAGATACTCTCAAGGCAGAACATGATCATTATTTGTAGAGGTATACCTACTATTAGACTTCATATGATTTCATTGATCCCAGGGGTGCTCGATGTCCATGGTTTAAAGAGCCTAGTTCTATGGGTGGTGATGGTGCAGTTGGTGGTGGTGGTGATTAGTCTGTGAGATAGCCAGATCATTTTGGTGATCTATAGGGTTTCATCTTTCCTATTGGGGTCTTACTTTGGTACTTGATCTTTATGTTGTTCATTGTTTAGAGGAATTTTGTAGACATGTATTTTGTATTCCTATACTCACTAGCCTATTCGAGGCCTCGTACAAATATTATGATTTTTTATATCCTATCACAGTGATGATGTACTCTCCTTCTTGATAATAATGTATATGATATATACCTTCTTTGATTCATTCTCGTTTTATCCTCATATGATGATATATGATGATGTCTTTTTATATGGTGTTGATATGAATGAATGCCCCATACATGATTTTTTTATTGGTTTATTATCATCATGATGTATGTTTCCGATATTGTGGATGTAGAATGGTACTAATGATATTGCTATCCAAATTTCACTTAGAAGAAATGTTGATGATTTGATAGAAATGTGATGTTAATTAGAGGAAATGTTGATGGTAGATAGAAATGTGATGTTAATTTAGAGGAAATATGGATGGTAGATAGAAATGTGATGTTAATTTAGAAGAAATATTGATGGTAGATAGAAACATGATGTTAATTAGTAGTTGATGAGTTGCTTTTTCTTTGCTTTAGAGACTTTGCAGTTTGAACAATCCTTTTTAATATAGCAAATAAATACTATGCACTAGGGTATTAATGACCAGGGTGAATTTGTATCTATTACATGGAATTTGACTCTACAAACAAGGAGTTTTCTTGCTCATACCAGACATACCTAAACCTTGTTAGAGTGTATGGATGAGAAGATTTATAAACATGTCGGACTAGTAACACAAGAGGTATTAAGAACCTAACATGTTATTGTTACACAAAATGTTTCAAATACGAATTCCACACACAAAACAAAGCAAGTATTCGCTATGGTAGTATAACAAGATTATCCACAAAAAACAAAATGAAATAATGCTCAAATGCCCCCATTCCTTCTTCTCTAAATCCTTATGGACATCCTCAAGAGATCCTAGGAATGAGTCAATAATTTAAATCACAAAAAATAAGACAACAAAAGATAAAACAATTCCATTATATCACTTGTCATATCTGTTTGGGGTGGGTCTATTATCCAGTGTTGATCATGTCTATCGTAGGAATGAATCCGTTAAGACATATCTCAAGATGTTGTTGGGTCTTGTCAAAAAGATATGTATTTTATACTTGGATTTTGTTTTAGTTCAATTTGCAATCAAATTCTTCTGTGATTTTTTGCTTGAAGGTTCCAACTTTTGATGCTTGCTTTGTTTGTTTTATTTATTTTGTCAAAGGGTGAGTGTGACAATCTGTTTATTATGGATGATGTATTATTGCAAATTGTGATGGCGAACATGGGTCTTTTTGATTTTTTTAAGTTTTATGATGTTGTTTTTGACATTTTCTAGTGACTAACCTAGGGTCTCGAGGGCTCATCAAAGATAATCCTTGCCTACGTTGTACATGTAGAGGCTCGTAGTTCGCTTGGTTTGAGTGTTTTTGACCTTTTCTATTTTGTGAATGTTTTTTTGGATTTTGTATATTTTGACTAAGTTGAAATAAAGCATGTTGGAAACCTAAGGGGGCTGACCTAGGGTCTTGGGGGCTAATAAGCCTTGCCTACATTGTATATGCAGAAACCATGTAGTTTGACTGTTTGACTCAAAGCATAAATTGTTTCTAGGTATACAACATTGATAATCTGGATTGATATTCCACTTCTGTGTCTAAAGGATATGTTGCGGGAAATCTACTTGAACTAGCTATGAGGTTCAAGCAAATGTTGATATCTTAGATTGTTTGAGTGAAGGAATAACCCCACGATGTTTTTTTTTTCAAATGTTTTTGTTTTTCTTGTGGTTTTCTAAATGTTTTTGGCTTTTTTTACGTTTTGAATGTTTTTTGGCTTTTTTGACTTGTTGATGTTTTTGATCTTTTGTTGTTTTCCGTGACCATGATAAGAAACTCAAAGATCTAATCTGTGACCATCTTTTTGACATTTCCCCTAGTTTTGGACAAGACAACTTTCCTTAATTAGTGACAAGCCATGGTTGGATATCTTGTTTTGAAATGAATGGGTGGATGTTGTGGATAGTACTGATAGATAATGATGCAAGTTTATTCAAACATAGTGCCTATTTTCTAGGTTTTCACTATGGTATCTATTCTAAGAGCACCACAAAGTGGTTTTCACTTAGAGAACGTTTTATTTCTCTTTACTATTTTTTTTATTTTTTTTTTGTATTTTTTCATTCTTTTTTCTATTTTTTTTGGATTTTTACCCTTTTTCCTAGGGTATTTTGACATACTTCATGTGTAGAACTTCTTGAGGTGGCTACTGTTTGGCAGTTCAACTAAAGTTTCTCCTTCAAGAGTAGCTAATTGATATGCCCCAGAGCCATAGCTTGTTGTGATGACAAACAAGCCTAACCAGCTGGGTTCAAATTTTCCTTTGCCATCTTGATTTAGTTGTACTTTTTTATTCTCTTTGAGGACTAATTCACCAACTTGAAAGTTCCTATCCTTGATATTTTTGTCATAATTTTTCTTGAGTCGATTCTGATAAACCTGTAGATGGTTTAATGTGCTCAAATATCTTTCATCTAGGAGTTCTAATTAATTCAACCTGGATACCCTGTATTCTTCATTACTAACCATGCCTTTTAATGAAACTCGCAATGAAGGGATTTCAAACTCAATAGGAAAGATGGCCTTTGATTTGTAGACCAAGGAAAATGGTGTGGCACCAGTAGGTGTGAGAATGCTGGTTTGATAGGCCCATAAGGCTGGGTTTAGCTACAAATGCCAATCATGACCGACTTCATCAACATTCTTTTTGAGTATTTTTAGTATGGTTTTTTTAGATGCCTCAACCTGACTATTTCCTTGGGGGTAATAAGGTGTGGAGAATCGATGGTGGAAAGAAAATTGGGAACAAAGCTCTTAAACATCCTAATTTTTGAATGGGGTTCCATTGTTTGTTATTATTGTTTGGGAAATTCCATACCTCCAGATAAGATAATTCAAAATGAATTTTGATAGATTTTTGTCAGTGATATAAGTTAATGGAATTTCCTCTATCCATTTAGTGAAGTACTTTTTTGTTGTGATAATGAATTTATGCCCATTGGATGAAGTAGGTGATATCTTGCATACCAAGTCTAATCCCCATTGTGAGAAAGGCCATGGTGTGGTTATAGGTCTCAATTGCTATGATAGTGCATGAACAAGGTCACTATGCTACTAAAATTGTTGACACTTTCTAGAATACTATAAGCATCCATGTTCCATGGAAGGCCAGTAGTATCCTGTTCTAAGCAATTTATGGACTAGGCTAAGTCCGCCAGAGTGGGATCTGCAAATACCTTCATGAACCTCTTGTAAGGTTGTTTGTTCTTCTTCTGCATTAATGTATCAGAGTAACATACCATCTAGACTACAACGGTATAGGGTATCTCCTAAGATGGTAAAACAAGAAGTTCTATGGGTAAAGGTTTTATTTTGAGTGGTTAAGTCAATGGGTATGGTACCATGCTGGATGTAGTCAAAGGTATCTTGGTACCATGGGGAATTAGGACCAAAAATAACACATACCAATTCTAATTCCAAGATGTCAAATGATGGTACCAACAACTGTTCCACGAGGAACTCATACTTAGGCACATTATGTGGAATATCAAGCAGTGAGCCTATTGTTGCCATTGCATCAACAACTCTATTATTGATTTCGAGGATTTTCTCAAAGGTTATTCTAACGAGGTATTCCTTGAAGCTATCCACCATCCTTTTATATGGAATTTTTTTTTCATCTTTTATTTGGTACTCATCGTTCACTTGTCTGATCACTAGCTGAGAGTCTCCAAAGACCTATAGCTCTTTTATTCACCATTCAATAGCCATTTTTAACCCTGTGATAAGAGCTTTATATTTTGAGATGTTATTTGTGCATGTGAATGTAATCCTGTAGGCCTAGGGTATACTATCTCCTTATGTTGTGAGAAATAGAATACCGGCTCCAAATCCATGTTGAGTATGGGACCCGTCAAAGTATAGAGTCCATTGGTTTATCTATTTTGTCATCAAAATACTCTCATCTAGAAAATCCACTATGAGAGGTTTATGATCATCTAAGGGTACTTCAACCAATTGGCCTACTATAATCTATCCTTTGATAGCTCTCTATCCACATATTCTATATCAAACACACTTAGGATCATTACCCATTTGGCTATTTGGCCCATTAGGGCTGCCTTTTCTAGTAAGTACTTGAGTGGGTCTATCTTAGAAATTAGCTTGACCATTCTGTTTAGGATGGAGTGTCTCAACTTTTGTGTTGAAAACACAACTGTGAGACACGTTCTTTAAATGGGTGAGTAGTTTAGTTCATAGATCACCAGTGTTCTGTTGATATAGTAGATTGCCCTTTATTGTTACCATCTAGCTAGGCCAAGAGATCTAGTGTTGCCTGTGTGATAGACATGTGAAGTATCATTTCCTTTTCTGGGATAGGTGGTATGAGTACAAGAGGAGTAAGTAGGTACTCCTTGACTTGTTCGAATGCTTGGTCACATCTCCCATCCCACTTGAAGGTGATGTCCTTATGTAGAAGATGAGTGAAAGGGTGACACTTGTTTTCCAATTGTGCAATAAATCGCCTGATGGATTGTAGTTTCCCTTGTAGGCTCCTTAATTGTTTTAGTGTCTTTGGTGGAGGCATTTCCATTATTTCTTTTACTTTGGTCGGATCTACTTCAATCCCTCTTCTTGATACTATGTAGCCCAACAACTTTCCAAATGTTACCCCGAATACACATTTCTTAGGATTGAGTCTTACATTGTACTATTTAAGATGATCAAATACCTTGGCTAGGTTTGTGAAGTGGTCTTCCCTTCTGACTGATTTTGCTAGAATGTCATCCACATATTCCTCCATGATTGTGTGTAGCATATCATGAAATATTGTCATCATTGCTCTTTGATATGCTGCTCATGCATTCTTTAGACCAAAGGGCATTACATTCCAACAAAATGTTCCCCAAGCACAAGTAAATGTTGCTTTGTGTTGGTCATCTGGAGAGATCTTTATCTAGTTGTATCCAGAGAAACCATCCATTAAGGATAGCATCTCATGCCCTACTCTTATATCTACAATCATGTTGATACTCAACAATGGAAAGTCATCCTTCAGACAGGATTTGTTCAAGTCTCTAAAGTTTTTGCATATTTGTATGCCCCCAGTAGGTTTGGATATTGGTACTAGATTCAATATCCATTATGGATAGTCGATGGGTCTGATGAAACCCACATCTAGTAGTTTCTTTAGCTCTACCTTTACCAGTAATGGTATCTTTGGATGCATTTTTCTAAGTTTTTGCTTGATAGGATTTGATCTAGGCATTACAACTAGATGATGTACCACTAATGTTGGATCTGCTCTAGGCATGTCAACATAGGTCCATACAAAATTTATTTTCTAGGAGTTGATGAAAGCTGTGAAGTTGTCCTCTTCTTCTTGGTCTAGTGATGCAACCTGGTAGGTTATCTTCGAGTCTTTTGTTGTGCCAACATTTATGGGTTCTACTTCTTCTACAAGCAGTGATGATCTTTCCTGATATTCTGATATGGGAAGATTGAATCTTCCATCCTTAGGTTCCTCTGAGAGGTTTTCACCTTCAGATGCGTCCTTTATTTTTCTCTTTTCAAGATCTGATAGAGCCACAAGGTGGTTTTCTCTAGGGGACCGTAATTTTATGTTCTTTCTTTTATTTTTGTGACTGAAAGATTCAATCTATCCACTAAAGTATGCCTCTTGTTCCAGTTCCATGATGAACCCTACTTTTTGGTGTCCTACTGGTATGTCCGTTCGAAGTCCCATGAACTTTGCGATTGCCTCATCATTCTGGAATTGATCCAGAATAGGTACATGTTGTTGATCCCAATCTATGAGTTGTAGGTACTAGAGTGGGAGGTTATCATCTTGATTGAAAAAGCCTATGGAAGTGGATGAAAGGGTTAGTATGGCTTGGGTGTCCTTTTCCCATTGAGTGTCTAGGCTATCATTGCTAGAAGTGGGAGAATCATATCAACTAATGAAGGAAGGGGAATCCCACTCGTATTCATTAGAGTCTATACCAGAATTGTAGTAGATGTTGGGAATGGTTTGAATATGTTGGAGAGGGAAACTATCAATGCTAAAGTTATCAAATAAATCTTCAATAGGTAAATCGTTGTCTAAGGTATGATAGGTATCTAGTGCCTTGATGCTAGCCGAAGTTTCTTGCTTCTTGCAAGAGGTTCGTCCAGTTTTTGGAATAACCACATCCTTGGGTTTATAACCTAGCGCCATAATCTTCTTCCATTTTTCTACTATAATAGGCTCTGATTGGCCTTGTTTGTGTAACCCCAGGCCACCTTTTCCATTACATCCCATCTATTTAACTAATTGATAACCTCTAGTAGTAGGGTTAAAATTAGGTTGTGGCTTTTCTGGTTCTTCTTTTTCCTCCTTGTAGATATCTTGCATGTCTCCCCACCTAGTGAAAATAGTGGGCTTGGAAATCATTTGTACTATCTTGATCTCTTTTGGAACTCCATATACTCTGGGTGTTGGTGGAAGCATGCCAATGCAGAATGCTTGGTTGAAATAGTAATTCCCATTACCCTTGTCAAGTACCTGAATCTTGGCTTCCATTTTTGGTTGGTAAATTGAGGTGTTCTTGGTTGAGGTGGATGGAAGTTTTGAAGGGTCAACATAAGAAAAGGAGTGGAATGCTCTGTCATTTCTAGGCACACGTTGGATTTTATTGTATTTCTCCTCTAACTTGGCATAGAAACGAAAAGGCTCAGGATCGACATATAGTGTTACCTCTTTTCCTTCATGGGGGAACTTTAGGCATTGATGAAAAGTGGAAGGGATTGCTTGTATGCATGGATCCAAGGGTGTCCTAGGAGGAGGTTGTATGGTAAATCAAGGTTCAATACTTGACAAGTGGTTTATGTTAGGGGTGGCCGTATCTACAATAGTAACCTGACTGTTCCTTTAGAATTTCTTTCTAGATCATCATAAGCCCTTATTGTGATACTTTTTCCTTTTTCAATCACATCATCAAAATACCCCAGCTGTTTGGAAAATTTTAAGGTATAGATGTTTAAACTTGCACCATTATCTATTAGTACCTATTTAACCACAGTTTTATGAATACCAACCTCTATGTAGAGGGCTTGGTTATGGAATGTTTTTTGGGTTAGATCTTTCTTAGAAAAGATTAAGTGATTACTTTGGGTGATTTTACCAACCATAGCTTGGAACTAACTAGGATTGAGGTCATTAGGGACTATTGTTTCCAATTCCTTTTTGAGTATTTCGCTATGGGTAGGTGATAGTTTTAACAACTCCAAGATCGAGATTAGGGCAGGTGTTTTCTTTAATTATTCCACAATATTGTAGTCATTGGGTGACTTGATTGCAGGTTTGGGTGGTGCTCCTTGAATTGTAACTCTTCCTCACCGGGTGGTTATGTTACAGTTATTGTCTCCTCCTTGTAGAGTTACTATGTTTGTCCTATTATCATCAAATTGTGAGAGGGTTCCTAAAAATGTGTCCCCATATGTGTAATTGGCATTATGGTACTCATGTTTCTTTCCTTTTTCATTCCCTTTGGCATAGTCTGGGATTGGGTTTGAGTATATTTTCAGGTCCTTATTCCCAAGATGATGTTTGACATCTACCTCCCCTTTGTCTATTAAATCTTGGATAAGGTGCTTGAGTCTCATGCAGTTGTTTGTGGTGTGTCCTTTGATCATATGGAAGTCACATAAGTCCTTCTTGTTATACCACATTGTTTTGAAACTAGGTTCCTCATAGTTTGGACAATCATTAGTTTTGAGGAGGTTTTGTTGCACTAGTTTGTGCATGACTGTTTCTAGTGACTCACTGAGTACTATGAATTTCCTTCTTGGTTGATTGTACTACCTTTGTTGTCCTCCTTGATTCATTTGTGGGTTCACAACCTAATTGTTCTTGGGATAGGTATTTTGGTTTTTTTGTGCATTGTTTGGAACATAGCTTGTCTGTGCTACCTATGGTTTATTTTGAACTATTTTCTGTGATGACCATAGTGTTCTAGCATCGACCACTCCATCGTTTGTGATGTTTTTATTTTTAGCCCAAACTTTAGGTTTCTCATTTGAAGTAGACGAACTATCTTTTTAGCTATTTATTTTAAGGGAACCTTTTGCAATGAGGGCTCTTTCAATATTCAATCCATTCTCAATGGTTTCTTCAAAGTCTATTGGATATAACGTTGTGAGCCGATACTTGATCTCAGGTAAGATAGTGGTAATGAATATGTCTACCAATTCCTTATCGAGAATGGGCCATTTACATCTACTAGCCTTGTGTCTCCATCGTTGTAGATAGGAGTTAAAAGATTCTCCTTGATTCTGTTTGATCATGGATAAGCTTGTGATGGTAACATCTTGTTCAATGTTGAAGAAGTGACTTATGAATTTGTTAGACAGTTCATCAAAGGTTTTGACTACTGGTGTCAAATGGGTGAACCACTCCATAGCATGGATCATAAGGCTGTGTGGAAATAGTCTCATGAGGTATGAGTTAATTTTTCGTACTTCCATGCATGATACCAAGAAATCCCATATATGCTCTAATGGATCCCCTCTTCCTTTGTATTTGTTGTCAAACCTAGGTATTTCAAAATTCTTTGGAAAGGGTATTGTAGTGACAGATTGATCGAACGGGAATGGGCATATCTCTTGGATAGTATAGGTTTTCTTTTGGTTTCTGGCTTGCATGCCTGCTACTTGTTGGACGATGGCTTCTAGCTTCATTTCCATGTCTATTTTTGGCATATTTGTTTGCGAGTTTTGTGTATAATATCCTTTCTATATCACCATGTTTGGGTCGTATATTAGATATTGTGAAGGTATGAGACCATGGTAACCATTTTGGTTGTATACTAGGTTAGGTCCTTGATGGGTGTAAGGAAGGTTAGATCCTTGTTGCTGAGATGAAGTGTATTGAAGGTTACCCTGTTGATGCATTATTGAGACACCTTGTTGGTAGGACGATTGAGGAAGGGCGCTCTATGGCACACCTTGTTGTTGGGAAAAACTAAACTGAAGGTTACCCTGTTGGTGCGTTATCGGAACACCTTGTTGGTAGGATGACTAAGGAAGGGTGCTCTATGGCACACCTTGTTGTTGGGAAAGACTAAATTGAAGGTTACCCTATTGATGCCTTATTGGGACACCTTTTTGGTAGGACGACTGAGGAAGGGCACTTTGTGGCACACCTTGTTGTTGGGTAGGACTAAACTAAAGGTTACCCTATTGATGCATTATCAGGAAACCTTATTGATGAGTTGAATAAGGAAGGGTGCTCTATGGTACACCTTGTGGTTGGTATTGTTGGTTTAGAAGGGGACCATATGGTCCACCTTGTTGGTGGTACTGATTGTTTAGAGGGGGACCTTGTGCTCCACCGTGTTGAAGGTATTGACCATTGGGAGGGCGACCCCGTGTTCCACCTTGTTGAAGGTATTGAATGTTTTGGTATGGGTCAATGTTTGAGGTATTCAGAGGTAATATACTATTTGATAGGAGGGTTGTTGTTTGGTGGTTCAAATTGGGATGGTCCTCCTTAATACAATTGTGCTACTGCTACTTGTTAAACCTGAGTTGGTCTTCTGAATAAGGAATTCTCTTTGGGTTGACCATCATTTTGTGAGAACATAGGTGGCATGTTTGGCATCTCTAGAGGCTCAGTTATTTTTCTTACAATTGAGTTATCCCCTAAGGGAATAAGGTTGGCATCCTTGAGAGCTTCTACATTGAAATCCACCAGTAACTTAGGACCACTTTGTGCAAACTTGAAGAAATAGGAGTTTGGATCCTTTCTCAACAGCCTATCAATTAATTTAAGAACCTTGGGATTGTTGGAATGTTCGAACAGTTCATCCTCGTTTATTTCTTCCTCTATGTCCACCTCCTCTATAACCACTCTATTTGGGTCTTGGTTGCTTTGTTCAATTACCTCCTTTTGTTTGTGATTTAATTCCTCTTCACGAGAGGTATTTCCATACATAGGCCTTTTCTATGGTGTTTCAAGATCAATTGGCCTATAGCCCCAAGGGCTACTTTCATCATTTATGGCATTGGTTGGTGGGATACTAGTGTTGTTTTTATTTTCTTCCATTTTCTTTTTGTGTTATGACCTTGTGGTTATCATAAACAATTACCAAACTTTTGTGATTGTTTTCTCTGACTTTTATTCTCTAGAAAAGACATGGCCTATTGGTGCAAAGAAAAAATAGAAGTGATCTAGTTGGTTTTGACGGTTGTGATATCTCCTTGAGAAGAAACCTTCGAAAAAAAAAATTGTAGGGTGATTCTTTGAGAGCCTAAGTATAGACTTTCATTTAAGGATTTTTCTCTTTCCAAACTTAAGGATCTTTTGCTTTCCAAAAAGCATGAGGTATGTATATTTATTGCCACACAGGTGGTGGTAATATAGGTCTTCTGGCTGCTAGGTCTTCCTTTTCTTATTCATCTAAGACGATGGGTGCAATGAGAAATTGGCGGGGTGTTTCATTTTTCTCAAAAATGAACGTTCTCAAACTACTCATGATGTCAACTTGGGCACCTTCAATATGTGCACTACTTGGTTGAAATATTGGTGTTGTAAGCCTTGGTTGTTGAATAGGAGCTGTGGGTTGCGAAATGGCTAGAAGGTATTGTTACCCAATTTTCACCTACGGGCTCAATCAGGGGAAATTATGTTTCAATTCGCACGTGGATTAAATGTGGCTCCCATAAGGGTTGAGCCCAGCGTGCAGGTGCTCAGATTTAATTGGGAAGGTACTTATCTGGTACTACCTCACAGGGAAGTCTATTGGAAAGCCTCGCCTCATTCAGTTTTGGCATAAAACTCATCAAAGCAGAAAGTCGGCATGACCCTCCTGTTATCTTGCCGACTAGTACTGTGTTCTATTTGGCTGAGTGCGCCAGTCGCCAGGAGTTTCGGGTGACCATGAGTCTTCATGTATCTCTCCGCATGGAAGGAGGTCATGCCAATAGTTTTTCACAGGGGTGGCGTCAGAGAAATATTTGAATTCGCTATAATGTCTCGGCGACCAAGTGACGTCTCACTGAAGGGATGATGCCTTCGGTATAAGGTTGTGCCTTCAAGGAAAGGTCTGGCGAACAAGATAAGGTCTCAGCGAAAGCTTGTCCCTTCGCTATGATGTCTCCCCAACCAAGGGTGGTCTTGCTGAAACAAAAGGGCTCGATGTAATGTTTGGCGCTCGGTGTAAGGTCTTGCCGACCACTGATAAGTCTTGCCAAAATAGAAAGGGACATCGGTAAAACTCTTTCCATTCGCCATAAAGTCTCATTGACAGTATGTCTCACCAAAATGAAGTGGCATCGGCGAAGGAAAGAAGTTCAACAAAAGGTTTCACTGAAAATTGAAGGTCTTGCCAAACAAGATGGCTTCGGCAGGATGTCTCGCTGACCCGATAGGGTCTTATCGAAATGAAGAGAGCTCGGCGAAAGGAGGTGCTATCGACAGGATGTCTCATCGATGGTTGTTAGTCACGCCGACATGTTTTGTGCCTTCGATGTAATGTAAAGAGCTCAACATGATGTCTCGGTGAATGAGGGTAGTCTCACCGAGAGATATTGCCTTCGGTATAAGGTTTGGCCGAATGACGAAGGTCCTGCCGACAAGGGGTGCCTTAAGTATAATATTTTGAGGTCGGGGAGAAGTCTCCCCGACCCGATAGTCTCGCCGACCATTGTGAACAGGAAGGTAGGTTCCCACCGAAGTAGGATGGCTTCGACAAGATGTCTCGCCGACCCGATAAGGTCTTACCGAAATAAAGTGAACTCGGAGAAAGGAAAGGAGCTCGCTATGAGGTCTTTCTGACCATCGTATGTATTGCCAAATGCTACTGTAAGGTCTAATCGCATCGAGGAGACACAATTAGTGTCTCACCGACATGTGATTTCATCTAAACAACCTTTGACCATCTGGTGATTCCATGTAGCATATGTTTGACCAATCGGAGGAGGCTATAGGAGAGCGGTGGCAGTTTGACCCCTGTGAAGAAGATCAACGAAACATAAGCAACGTGGATCTGCTTTGAATAAAGCGATGAATCAGTTTGATATCCAGGAGGTGTCATCGGTAAACAGAAGAACCATGAGTCTCGATGACAACTGGGATCACTATTGGAAGAGGGGGATCGACATTAATGATAATGCTTTATAGCATTCAAAGTGGCTCTTCAAGGAGGTTCAAATATGGACATGGAGGCCAGAAGTAAATGCAAGTATTAAAGAAAGATTTGAAGGCTCCTCCTAAGGGCGATCCTTCACACTGACATAGACAACAAGGATACACATGAACGTAGCATTAACTTCATTTTAAAAAAATCTAAGGGCAGATCTTTCTGAAGACTAATATTTTTTGTAAGCCCTAGGGGCCAACATCTTTTGGTAAATAGGGATTTTTTGCCTCTTTGTAAGAGAGTTCGGATTATGCATTCTCAAGAGTTAGTGAATTTTAATAATTCTTTCTTAGCTAATGTATGCTTTGTAACTCATTTCGATTTTGGAATATAAAACACAAAGTTTACCTTGGAAGCCAGTGTTAGTGTTCAGACTATTCTCATTTCTATATTTTTAGATTATGCAAGTTTTCAACTATGCTTTTCTAAGTCTGCATTCATACCTTAAAGTCGTGAAATGCATCTTTCCTTCTTAAAATATGTATGTATATCAAGCCTTTTTAAGAATGATGCATTAGTTCAAAGAGGTTATGTTGAGTAAATGAAATAGCTACCATTAGTTTTCCAATGTATGTTCATCTTGTTTTCATTTCATGATTTCTTATCAGTTTAGTGTATCGCCATAGGTTTAAATTTTAATTTTCATGCACTCTTCGTCCCCTTTTCTTTCAAAGAACAGTAGTTAGGTGATACCAAAGGAAACCGGTCTTCTTCGGAGGTTGACCTCTGTCTACAAGTGACCCACAACTTTAGAGGTCTTCCCATGTTACACTAAGGTGTTGAGCATCAGGTTCAACAAGGGTGCAATTTCAAGTGATAACAGTTTTTGGCATGCTCGGTGGGACCAGTTCCACATTATACTACTAGTTTGGTATGCAACCAACAAGTTTCAAACTTTGTAGAGGTCATTTTGCATACATGGTGACTCCATAGAGAGAAAGAGCTGTAGAATCAGTGTTTTTATAGTTTATGAGAAGAGTTCAAACAAGGAGCAGCTTAGTTCCTTCTGAATATTTGCAGCTGTCACCACCAAGAAGATAAGGAAAAGCAACAGAAAGGCTAGGGATAACAATTACCTATTCTAGGAGAACTAAATCCACTCCTCCATCTGTAGGATCTCATATTGCTATCCTGTCTTTGGTTTCTACTCAAGTGCCAGTAAATCCACCTCAGCCACCTCCAATGGCTGCTCTAAGGAATCAACCATTTATTGCTTTCAATGGAGGGAGTCTCTTAAATTTGGCACAACACAATGACATCCCAATGGTAGCCTTGAAAAGTCTGCCAACTTTCACAGGGGAAGATCAAACTACCTCGATTGAACATATGCGAGATGTGGTTTCGTTATGCGGAGTCCATCACATAACTCAAGAGGATGTTGCTATGAGATTATTAGTTGCTTCACTGAAAGGAAGAGTTGTGCAATGGTATAGGGGCTTAGTAGTTGGCTCAATCGCAACTTGGGACGAAGTTGGAGACAAGCTGCATAAACAATTTCAGGACAAGTCTAATAATTTGTCTTTATTAGAACAATTAACTACGATTAAGAGGGCTCCACAAGAGTAAATGAATGATTTTAATTTCATATTTCAAAGAACCTGGGATAGAATCCCTGCAACGGTGAGGCATTCACCTGAATATGCTTTTCTGTATTATCTTAGAGCTATAAATAGCGACATTTCAATTTTAATACAGTTAATGGGAGGAGTGTCTTTGTCGGATGCTTTTGAAATAGCAATCAGAGCTGAAAACAGCCTAATACAAGCTGGTAAACTTGCTCCTAGGCCACCAATGCCTATATTTCCAAATATTCATTCGAATATCCCTTTGCAGATACCACCTTTTACACCTTTGCCACTTGTTCCAGTGGTATCAGCTGCTATTCCAGCTGCTGCAACACAAGAAGCTGTTGTTTCAAGTTCTTCAAATGAGTTACAAGAGATCAAAAATTTATTACAAACTTTTGGTAATAAGCTTGTGAGCTTGGAAAAGCAACAAGCATATAACAAGCTTTATCAACAGCAGAATTCAGACCAGCAACAACTATACCAAGGTAATAGACAAGCTTACCAAGGCAATTACCAGGGCCCAAGACAGGGTGTAAATACTAGACCTTTTCAGGCTTATGCTCTAGCACCTATTAGCGCAGTCAAGGATCTTGTCCCTATTCAGAATAACTTAGCAGTAGATTATAAGTGGTGTTACCCTTGCAACCAATCTCATAATCAAGCCACTTGCTCAAATGGACTCATTAATTGGGCACTTATGGTACATAATGCCTCAAGTTCATAGCAAAACAAATTTAAGGATGCATCTCCACAACACCAAGATCAGCCTACCAATGATACTACCCTACTTATCTGGCAAGGTGAAGAATTTTGTAGACTGAATGTGGATGACTCTTCAGTTGCAGCTAACATAAGGGCGAAGAAAAGAGATTTTGAGCTTGATCAATCAGTTGATAAAGAAAAGGAAGTAGCTACAAAACCATCTACATCTCAAGGGACCCGTGGATCACAAAGAAATCATCAACTCTCAGTGAAGGAGCAGCCACACTTGCAGGCTAACCGCACTGGCATAAAGGTACATCATAAAGTAAACTTAGTTGTACCCTATAATATTCTTGATAGTATGAAAAAGATGAATGTAACGATGTCTATGTGGGATTCATTAGCTATCCCAGGTCAAAAAGATATGTTATAGTCGGCTTTGTCAAATTTTAAAGTGTCTGATCAATCTGAGTCTCCAATAGGTCAAGCTAGAACTGTGTTGACAAATAATCCTCAAGAAAATGATAAAAAACCTAGCAAAGAAGCAGGAAAAGAAGTCAAACCACCTCCATTTTACGTGTCTGTAATCATAGGTGATAAGTTAGTTCATAACTGTATGGTAGATAGTGAAGCTAGTAGCTCAGTAATGCCAAAACATATTGCTGACAAACTTGGACTAAAATATCAGCCTTTAGAGAAAGAGGTGATTCAATTGGATGGTACTTCTATCAATACATTGGGTCTTATCAAAAATTTGAGTCTTACCCTTCATGCTTGTCCTAATTTTTCAGTTCCTTAGGACATATGTGTCATAGATGTCCCACCTTTCTTTTCTTTGTGTCTCTCAAGAGACTTTACAGCTAACATAGGTGGTTATGTGTCAGCTGATTGGTCACATATGTTGTTTAGAATTAGATATGGGACCAAAGTTACCATTAAATATGAAAAGTTGGCTAAAGATCACATCGAGCCATATAACCCAAGTCCCATAAATGTTGTTCATACTGTTGCAGACAAAAATTGGGTCATTTTGACTGAAAATGAGCTAGTTGTCACTCAAGAACTTCAAGCAGAAGTTGTTCCTGATGTTCTATTACATGAATGGGCAGCTGAAAATGTGTTGGACAGTCCTCAAGACTTTATTCAAGATGCTGGTATGGGTAATTATGTGATGCTTGAGCTTGATGAAGAGATTCCAAACCTTGAAAAGGATTCAGATTAGTTGTTGCAACAACAAAGTGGACTTTGGAAAATGTTCTTTGATGGTTCCAGAAGCAAGAATGGAGCAAGTGGAGGTGCAATGTTGATTTCTCCACAGGGTGATAAGTACTTTTCAACTTTTCATTTTTCTTTTGCATGTTCTAACAATAGTGCTGAGTATGAAGGACTCATTCAAGGCCTCAAATGGGCAAGGAAAAGAGGAATTAACTGTTTGAAAGTCTATGGAGACAGTGAACTGATAGTTAATCAGGTTAGGGGGTTGAATGTTGCCAAAAATGATGCTTTGAAGTCTTACAAAAATAGAGTATGCAACATAATTGAAGAGTTTAATGCTTTCAATCTGATTTCTATTCCATGAAATCAGAATAAGCATGCTGACAAACTTGCAGCAATTGGAGCACAATTTGACATCCCAGGTGATATTAAAAAGGACAAAGTACAACAATATGTTAAGGTAGTTATCAGCCGTCAATTCCTGACAACAACATTAACTGGCAGGTATTTGAAAATGATGAACAAATTTTAACCTTCTTGCTCCAAGAAGACCAATTTTCTGTGGTAAACCAGGAAAAGATTAAACAATAGTATGATGATCAAGTGATACAGCTGAAGACCAATAAACTTCCCAAAGGGCTAGTTACCTTGGAATCCATATTTAATTCTAATGATCAGTTTAAGAAGAACATAGTCGACATCCAGGTGAAAGAAGATCATTATGAGGAAGTTGAAATTTTTAAAGATAAGCTTCTCAAATTAGGAAAAATTTGTTCAACTAAAGATAAGAGAGCTTTCATTGTTTTATGCCAAGAGTATCATGATGTTTTTGCTTGGAAATATTTTAATTTAAGAGGGTTTGATCCTCATATTGCACAACATACAATTGAGTTAGAACTTGGTGTCAAGCTTGTTAGACAAAAATAGAGACCATTGAACCCCAAGCTTGAACCTTTGATGATCAAAGAGCTGACCAAGTTGGTAGAAGGGGGTATTGTGTTTCCAATTAAACACACATCCTGGGTTTCTAACCTTGTTCCAATTAGAAAAAAGAACGGTGAGATAAGATTATGTGTAGATTTTAGAGACCTTAACAGAGCATCTTTAAAAGATCATTATCCTTTTCCATCTATGGAACAAATTCTCCAAGCCATTACTGGTTTAGATAGATTTTCTTTTCTGGATGGATATTCTGGTTATAACCAAATTATGGTCAAAGAGGAGGACCAGTATAAAACAACATTTACAACAAAATGGGGCACTATGGCTTACAAAAGAATGCCTTTTGTTTTATCAAATGCTGGTGCCACCTTTCAACATGCCATGGATATGGCATTCCAAAATTTAATTCAGAAATTTCTGCTAGTTTATTTAGATGACATAACTGTATATTCAAAGAATGCCGATGAACACTTGCCACATCTCAAGCAAGTTTTTGAAAAATATAGAGAATATGGAATATCTCTCAATCCGACAAAGAGTATTTTTGTAGTTCATGAAGGTAAGTTATTAGGTCACATAGTGTCAAAGGACGGAGTTACCATTAACCCTGAAAGAGTTAAAGCTATACTTGAACTGCCATTACCCAATCACAAGAAGGGATTGCAGAGCTTTTTAGGGAGAATCAACTTTTTAAGAAGATTCATTCCTAATGTTGCAAATTTACTATAGCCCTTGACTACCATGCTTAAAAAGAACGCAGTTTTCAGTTGGACTAGAGAAGAAAACCATAGTTTTGAAGAGATCAAGGAAGCTTTAGCATCAGCTCCAACACTGGTAAATCCAGATTTCTCCAAGGACTTCTTCTTGTATGCTTTTGGCAGCGTTGGTTCAATCTTTGTTATGCTGGTACAGAAAAATAGTGATAATTTAGAGCAGCCAATAGCTTTCTTTAGCCAGGGGCTTGCTGATTATGAGGATAAATATACATTTGTTGAGAAACATGTTCTCGTTGTGATCAGAATCCTAAAGAAGTTTAAGCCTCTAGTTTCAAACAATAAAATTCATATTATGGTTGCACACTCAAGTGTGAAGGAATTTTTGTTGAAAAAAGATTTGAGTGAGAGAAGAGCAAGGTGGATCACAAAAGTAATGGAGTTTGATGTCAACATCAACATCACAAGACTTGTCAGAGGTATAGGGATCTATGAGCAACTTGCCTTAAACCCTAAAGAGGTGCAGAAATCAGAAACTAGTGATGTTTTGGCTAATACAGATGGGCCTCAAAATGTTCAAAATGCTATACCTGCATCAATTTCCTGTTGGGTTCAAGAAATGACCCACTTTCTTCATACTGGTGAATGTCCACCAGGTCTAGACAAAGCAAAACGAAGATAATTTAGATTGCAATCAATTCCTTATGTCCTCATTGATAATATTCTTTTCAAGAAAGACCTGAATGGTGTCATGTTAAGGTGTATTGATGTTGATCAAACAAAAAAGGTATTGCATGAGTTTCATGATGGAGTTTCGGGAGGTCACTTTTCTCCAAGGAAAATTGCTTGGAAAATTATGAGAGCTAGCTACTATTGGCCCAGCTTGTTTAAAGATGCATATGCATGGTCAAGAAAATGCATCAAATGTGCTTTGTTTGCAGGAAAAGAGAAGTTACCTGCTATGCCTCTACATCCAATTCAAGTGGAGCGACCCTTCATGAGATGGGGCATTGACTTTATTGGGCCAATTAATCCACCATCTAGTGCTAGTCATAGGTGGGTGCTTACTGCTATAGACTATTTCACATGGTGGACAGAGTCGGTAGCTTTGAAAGAAGCAAAAAAGTCTTTAGTTTTGAGCTTTTATGAGAATATAGTCACCAAATTTGGAGTTCCTGACTCTATCATATCTGATAATGCTCTGGAACTTGTAGGTTTAAGAGTAGCTGATTGGGCTGTTAAACATGGCATTCATTTGAATACATCCTCAAATTATTACCCTCGGGGTAATGGTTTACCTGAAAGCACAAATAAGAATCTCATCAGGATTATTAAAAGAACAATGGAGGATAATCAAAGGACCTAGCACATTAATTTAAAGTATGCACTTTGGGTAGATAGAGTGACTCCTAAGAGGTCGATTGGTAATTCACCATACATGTAAGTTTATGGCAAAGAGGCTAGATTACCTCTATCTATGGAGCTTCCAACTCTAGACATTGTTCAACAGTTGGAGATGTGTGAGGAACATGACCCAATGTCTGTGAGATATGCAGAGCTCATGGAGCTCGAAGAATCAAGAGACAAAGCAATGAAAGCTTTGAAGTATCATCAGCTCCAAAAAAAGAGAACATTTGACAAGAAAGTTATAGCAAATTTTTTTAAAGAAGGTGATATTGTTCTCAAATGGGATGTTCTGAAAAGTAGGCTTGGCCATCACACCAATTTTGACAACATGTGGATGGGTCCATTTATTATTAAAGACTGCAAAGAATACAATGCGTACCAATTGGCCATAACTGAAGGTGAAGTGCTTCCTATCCCAATTAATGGGATACACCTCAAGCCTTGTTTTGAAGTCTGATAGGTTCCTCCATTGTACATATTAGGCTAGGTTTATGTTTCCAATAAGTGCTTCTGCACTTTAGTTTAATTGTTTTCCTTTTCCTAGGTGTTGTTCCAGCACAGTAAATATTTTCATTTCAGTTTCTCCTATTTCTTGGGTTTCGAACAACTTGTTATGATCTATAGGTTACAGAACATTTGAGCTATGTACAAAACTGATGTTTTAATTTTTTCTGAGTTTTCCTAATGACTCCATGCCCAATGGACAAGTTTTGGCTACTGGTTTCCATGTTTAGCAGGCAAACATCCAGCTAAGGTTGCTAGAAATGTTACCCAATTTTCACCTACGAGCTCAATTAGGGGAAATTATGTTTCAAATTCGCACATGGATTAAATGTGGCTCCCATAAGGGTTGAGCCCAACGTGCAGGTGCTCAGATTTCATTGGGAAGGTCCTTATCTGGTACTACCTCATAGGGAAGTCTATTGGAAAGCCTCGCCTTAGTCAGTTTTGGCATAAAACTCATCAGAGCAGAAAGTCAGCAAGGCCCTCCTATTGTCTTGCCGACTGGTAGTGTGTTCTATTTGGCTGAGTACGCCAGTCACAGGAGTTTCGGGTCACCATGATTCTTTATGTATCTCTCCACATGGAAGGAGGTCATGCCGATAGTTGTTCACAGGGGTGGCGTCAAAGAAAGATTTGAATTCGCTATAATGTCTCGGTGACCAAGTGAAGTCTCACTGAAGGAATGATGCCTTCGATATAAGGTTGTACCTTCGGGGAAAGGTCTGGCCGACAAGATAAGGTCTCAGCGAAAGCTTGTGCCTTTGCTATGATGTCTCCCTGACCAAGGGTGGTCTTGTTGAAACAAAAGGGCTCGATTTAATGTTTGGCGCTTGGTGTAAGGTCTTGTCAACCGCTGATAAGTCTTGCCGAAATAAAAAGGGACATCGGTAAGACTCTTGTCGTTTGCCATAAAGTCTCATTGACAGGATGTCTCACCAAAATGAAGCAGCATCAACAAAGGAAAGAAGTTCGACAAAAGGTTTCACCGAAAACTGAAGGTCTTTCCGAACAAGATGGCTTCAGCAGGATGTCTCGCCGACCTAATAGGGTCTTACCGAAATGAAGAGAGCTCAGCGAAAGGAGGTGCTATCGACAGGGTGTCTCGCTGATGGTTGTTAGTCGAGCTAACATGTTTTGTGCCTTCGGTGTAACGTAAAGAGCTTGACATGATGTCTCGGTGAATGAGGGTAGTCTCACCGAGAGATATTGCCTTCGGTATGAGGTTTGGCCAAATGACGAAGGTCCTGCCGACAAGGGGTGCCTTCGGTATAATATTTTGAGGTCGGGGAGAAGTCTCCCCAACCTGATAGTCTCACCAACCGTTGTGAGCAGGAAGGTAGGCTCCTGCCGAAGCAGGATGGCTTCGGCAAGATAGCTCATCGACCCGATAGGGTCTTACCGAAATAAAGTGAACTTAGGGAAAGGAAAGGAGCTCGCTATGAGGTCTTTCCAACCATCGTATGTCTTGTCGAATGTTGTTGCAAGGTCTAATCGCATCAGGGAGACACGATTAGTGTCTCACCGACATGCGATTTCGTTTGAACAACCTTTGACTATCTAGTGATTCCATGTAGCATCTATTCGACCAATCGAAGGAGGCTACAGGAGAGCCATGGCAGTTTGACCCCTATGAAGAAGATCAGCGAAACATAAGCAACGTGGATCTGCTCTGAATAAAGCGATGAATCAGTTTGATATCTAGGAGGTGTCGTCGGTAAACATAAGAACCGTGAGTCGCGGTGACAACTGGGATTGCTACTAGCAGAGGGGGATCAACATTAATGATAATGCTTTATAAAATTCAAAGTGGCCCTTCAAGGAGGTTCGAATATGGACACGGAGGCCAGAAGTAAATGCAAGTATTACAGAAAGATCTGAAGGCTCCTCCTAAGGGTGATCCTTCACACCGACATGGATAGCAAGGATACACATGAATGTAGCATTAACTTCATTTTAAAAAAATCTAAGGGCAGATCTTTCTGAAGACTAATATTTTTTGTAAGCCCTAGGGGCCGACATCTTTTGGTATATAGGGATTTTTTTCCTCTTTGTAAGAGAGTTCGGATTATGCATTCTCAAGAGTTAGTGATTTTTAACAATCCTTTCTTAGCTGATGTATGCTTTGTAATTCATTTTGATTTTGGAATATAAAACACAAAGTTTACCTTGGAAACCAGTGTTAGTGTTCAGACTACTCTCATTTCTATATTTTTAGATTATGCAAGTTTCCAACTATTCTTTTCTAAGTCTGCATTCATACCTTAAAGTCGTGAAATTCATCTTTCCTTCTTAAAATATGTATGTAGATCAAGCCTTTTTAAGAATGATGCATAAGTTCAAAGAGGTTATGTTGAGTAAATGAAATAGCTACCATTAGTTTTCCAATGTATGTTCATCTTGTTTTCATTTCATGATTTCTTATCAGTTTGGTGTATCACCATAGGTTTAAATTTTAATTTTCATGCACTCTTTGTCCCTTTTTCTTTCAAAGAACAGTAGTTAGGTGATACCAAAGGAAGTCGGCCTTCTCTGAAGGTTGACCTCTGTCTACAAGTGACCCATAGCTTTAGAGGTCTTCCCATGTTACACTGAGGTGTTGAGCATCAGGTCCAACAAGGGTGCAATTTCAGGTGATAACAGTTATGAGGATGTTGTGACGTGATTTATGGTGTTCAATACCCTAGCATAAGGTCACTCAATACCTATTTCCATGAAGGAGGTAGTAATATGGGTCTTCCAATTGCTATGTTTTCTTTTTCTTCCTCCTTGTTTAAGATGATGGATGCAGTGAGAAATTGGTGGGGTGTTTCATTTTTCTTAAAAATGAATGTTCTCAAACTGTTGATGATGTTGATTTGGGCACATTCAATGTGCATGAGACTAGGTTGAGTAATAGGTGCTACAAGGCCTGGTTGTTGAATGGGAGTTGTGGGTCGCCAAATGGTCATAAGGTATGAGGATGTTGTGACGTGATTTATAGTGTTCAATACCCTAGCATAAGGTCACTCAATACTTATTACCATGTAGGAGGTAGTAATATGGGTCTTCTAATTGCTATGTTTGATTTTTCTTCCTCCTCATTTAAGATGATGGATGTAGTGAGAAATTGGTGGGGTGTTTTTTTTTTTCTCAAAAATGAGAGTTCTCAAACTATTGATGATGTCAGTTTGGGAACTTTCAATGTGCGTGAGACTAGGTTGAATAATAGGTGCTACAAGTGATCAGAGGATCTTTGTCAAAATTTGAAGTTTCTTGTTTTTCTCTAGAATTGACACCACTAGAAAGAGCTTACAATTATGACTCTAATGCAACTTGAACAGAGTCAATTGGAGCTATCAAGCTTGAGTTACGCTCAAGCAAACCTTGGGCAACTCAGGGCTCAGAAAAAGGCAAAAATTCAAAGTCACCAAAAGTGGTCAATATTCATCTCATTTGTGAAGAGCTTGGTGAGAGCTTTCTGATGACGTTTGTTTTGCACAAATCAGAGCCTGTATGCCCGAGTTACAAGAAGTCAAAGATCAGGTGAAACATTGACCATGTTGACATCATCATGGTACAATCAATGCCTCGTCATCAACCCAATCAACGAACACGTCAGCATTAGAATCTTTGACCAGCAAATGAAATGATGAAAAGTGGCTCCATAGCTACCCATGTGGCACTCCCATAGTCTTTGAATATAAAAAAATAAAAAATAAATAAAAGGAAAGAAAATAAATAAATAATAAAAAAATGGTAAAATATACTATGGGGGCTTTTATTTTTAAAGGGGCTATTTTTATTTAATATACATAAAGGGAGGCGTACCTTTTTAAAAAGCCTTCATTTAAGGCTTTAAAGGTGGGCACAACTGTTAAAGGATAATCCCTAATTTAAAGGATAATCCCTATTCAAAGGATAAACCCTATTTAAATGGGATAAAACCCTTTAGAATAGCTATTTAAAAATATATGTTAAGGGGTTAATATAATAAACAAAAATATCCCCTAATATTAAGGAGAGCCAACTCTTTAATATTTTAAAAGCCTAATTATATCATATGGTTATATGGGGCTAAAAATATTGATGGCATATATGCCTCCGGAAAGAAATATTTTGTAACCAAAAGGAGACTTCTAATTTATTTTATTTGTAATGGGGGGATTTTTCAAGATTTTGATGTAAAAATGGAGGATATCAGAGATATTTTAAATCATTTGGTTACACACCAAATTGAGTAATTTTTTAGTATAAAAGGAAGGGGGTAGGATGTGAAAAGCGAAGTGGTGATTTGGAGAGAAATTCCTTGGTGAAATTTTGCTCTCATCCCATGCTTTCAAGGAGATTGTTCTTGTGCACTTTGGAGGAGCTTTTCAAAATTTCTTTGTAAAACAAGGAGAAACCATGTCGGAGTTATTTATTGATTTTTTGGAGAATTAATCAGATTGGTCCACTAATTGGAGAGGGGCCCGGAGACGTAATCATTTTTTTACAACGAACTTCGTTATCAACTCTGTTTGTATTTTCTCTCCTTTCTTTCATTCTAATTTGATCACTTTGTTATTTCCATTATTTTTGTTTATGTTCGGGTGTTAATGCTATTGAATTAAGTTGGATTTAAAATTGTAATCATTAAGCATTCTTAAAGAAATCGTCATAGATCTGTAAAACAAATCAAATTTGGTATCAGACTTTGTTTTGACTAGTATTATAGAATTGAATGCTAATGCGCTCCAAGCTTCAGTGAGGTGAAGGCAAGCTAGAAGAATACAATCCTAAGATCGACAAATGAAGGAATTTTCCAACATTGGATGAAACTAAAGCTAGGAAAAGTACTGAGCAAGAGCTTGATGATAAGTCCTTTTCAACGAGCCTTTCTCAACATGAAGGCTATGGTGGAAGAGCTTAATGTGGAAAAGAAGAACCACGAAAAGGGAGATTCTTCGAAGCAAGAAAAGAAGGAAGATCAAAATGAAAAAGAAGGAAAAGATCCATAAGCTCCATCTCCTCCATCTCCTCCATCTTTCCCTTCTTCTCCATCTTCCCCTTCTTCTTCTTCTTCCTCTTCTACTACTATTAATCCTTTCAAGAGAAAGTCTAAGCCTATTATTAAATTGGATGTAAAATTTGAATTGCCTAAGTACTATGGGGAGTTAAATGCCAAAAAGTTAGATGATTGGATCCAGCAAGTAGAAGTGTAGTGTAGGATTCAAGGCCTTATAGAAGATGCTTCTATGATCTAGTTAGCTACTCTCTGGTTGGGAGGTACAACTCTCACCTAGTGGGAAAGTAGGACTAGGGAGGAAATTGCTCGCCATGGTAAAGTTAATATGACTTGGACGGAATTTTTTGCTACCCTTAAAAATAGTTTTATCCTTTAGGTTATATGCAACGATTAACAATGAATTAGAAAACCTTTAGGCAAGGTAAGGGTCAGTCTGTCCAAGATTACACCCATGAGTTTAGAAAATTGGCTATTTCTTTAAAAGTTCCATTGTATACTCATGATACATTACTTAAGTACATAGGTGGTTTGCATTCTTACCTAAGACATACTATTCTAATGTTGAGTCCTAATAATTTGGATGAAGTGTTAGTCCAAGCTACGCATTTAGAGTCAAGGGGTAAGAACACTTTCAATGATAATTTCTCAAATAAACCAACTAAGTCTAAGGGGAAGTCTAAGGGTAAAGGAAAAAACAAAGATAAAGGCAAGGGGAAAAAGACAACTACAGTTAAGAAGGAGGGTGATAAGCCCACATGCTCCCATTGCAAGAAAGAGGGGCGTGATGATTCGAAGTGTTGGAAGTTGCATCCTGAATTGAGGTTGAAAAGATATGGAGGAAATAAAGGTAAGCAAAAGAATGATGCAGCTGTATCACTAGAAATTTTATGGTTAATATATTAGAAGCAATAAAACCAAAAACCCAAAGAAGTAATAGAGTGCAAAGGAGAAAACATGAAAATAAAACAAAACACAGTTATCCCAAATCTTCAATCTCCATGGCTGATCTCCATTACACCTTCTAGCTTGCTACAAATAACAATTTTCCCTTAGATTTATGTGAGCAACCTAAGACTATGCCATGTCCTACACAAGTGTTGAAGGATTTTACTATGAAAAATGATTCTAGAATATGCAAAGTATGAGAAAAAATGACAGCAAAATGAGAGCCTGAAAATTCATGTGAATGCTTGAGAGAGAGAAAAAGAATTTGAAATTTCCATTTTATAAGAAAAGGCAATTTCAAATGGACAGATGAGATCGAAATGCGGACGGAAAAACTAGATTGAAAGTTGAGACAGGATGGCTAAAAAAAAGTAGGGGAATCAAAATAATAAAAGTCCTTTGACCTTTGCATGCAAAAAGGCATCTTTTTGAATTAAAAATCATTTTAATTCAAAAATGGAGAATCAAATGACAATAGGCAATAAATACCCACCTTCACCAAAATAAGGAAATTTGACCATTTTAAATAAGTAATCATTTATTTATTTATTTAAAATGGGGAAAATGGCATGTGGCCATAATTAAATAAATTAAAGAATTTATTTAATTAGAAGAGGAAAATGTAAGTTATTGACTTATTTAAATAAATAAACAAGATTTATTTATTTAAATAAGTGGACATAAATAATTAAATAAATTAATAAGTTTATTTAATTATAGGGAGACATTAGATAATTAGCGACACATTTTTTTTTTAGACTGCAGGAATTAGCGACGCATTTAAATAAATAAATAAAATTTATTTATTTAAATAATCAGGAAGAATAAAGAGACTTGAATTAATTAAATAATTAAAAATTATTTAATTAATAGATGAAAAATGGACCGAATAGCATAATTAAATATTTTAATTATGCTAGGACGAAAGCAGCGAGAAATAGAGCTTGCATGCCTAGGTCAATTTTCAGTGTCTACATTTTTCCCCTCTTTGTAATAATTCAACTTGTCGCATTGTGACAAGGAAAAATAAGTCAAAGTCATGCCCCAGTGAAGGTACGGCGTATCAATGCCCCCTCAGAATTTTTTTAAAATTTTGGCCCAGTGACAGAAAAATTTGGAAAGTGTCCCAACAAGTTAACTTAAAGACCAGAAAAGTAATGGTGAGACGGTTTAGAGTTTGGACGTGTTTAAGGTACCCAAAAGAGCAATCAAAGGTGACGAAAGGAGCCCCGTAATAACAACTGTGAAAAACCCCACTTTTACCCTATAAATAGTTGAAATTGGAGGTAAAACTCATTTCATTTTCAAATTTTTTATAGTAATTTTAGAGAGCCCAGAGCGAGGATAGCAGCAAAAAAGATGGTGATCCCGATCACAGAGCACCATGGATACATTGTCAGGACCTATAGGCGACCAGAGGGCACAAAGCCAACGGTATGTACCCTTAGCCTACTTCATCAATTTATCATTTTTCACACTTTTTTAGGGTTTCTAGGACTAGGAACAAATGCACAACGATGCATTTGCATTCGTGTAAGCCACAATAGACTTCGCGTTTGACGCATTCAATGTGTCACAATGCAAATGAAAAAGGCCATTAAGAAACAGTCAAAAGTCAAACCGCATTTGCATGAAGTTGTGACACAATCGCCATTTTAAGCCACATTTAAAATATTGCGACACATTTGATGGTATGGGCGGTGCATTTGAATTAGATGATGCATGTGTGAAAATTCTCAATGCAAGTATAATTGTGAGACGCAATCATACATCAGAATGAGCAATCGATGTATAGCGACACAAACATCTCACTGAATGACGCAATTGCCTAATTGTGACGCAATTGAAGCCATTGTGATGCATTTGTTTTTTCCTTTGACAAATGTTAATTGAGTGTTGTTTCAACTTTTAACTTTCATTGACTTAGATTAGGTGATAATGACAAGCTTCAAAAAGATGTTGACGCGTGCATTGGTATGTGCAGAGACAGTTAGCGCTTATTTACACACGAGAGAGCAGACCATCGACCTATGCATTTAGAGACAACTTGACAAATAGAGAGAGACGGCGTTTGATGCGATTGGGTCTCTACTATGTCACCTATATGCTCATTGTACGGAAAAATAGGGGAATCCTTACAGCGCTATGCAAGAGGTGGCATTCGAAGACCTACTCTTTCCATCTACCGATCGGGGAGGCTACAGTTACCCTTGAGGATGTTTACCGGATTCTACGGCTACCAATCTGGGGGGAGAGGATTGTTTATGACCCACGACACAGACATCAAATGTTCACTACCTACTATCATGATTAGGGTGCCAGATTAGGTATTGAGGGATATGAGATCCAGTGGGAGTTTATGGCGGAGCACTACAGACGATTTGGTGTTTATTGGCGACATTGATTGTCAGTGTGGTTATTCCAGATCGCTGAGGGCACATGTTTATGATTGGCTAGGGAGTGTACTTTTTGGCATGAGGCGAGACCAAATAGTTTATGCCTAGGGACCTTTCTTATTAGGTATGCTATATCATCAGCTACATGAGGTTGCATATGGGAGGGCATAGAGCATTTCCTGTGGGACGACCCTTCTTATGATCTGGGCATGGGAGCATGTTGCCATTTTCTTCCCATCGATTGATAGGCCACAATTGGCAAATGGGATGTTGTATGTCTATTACTATGCCGGTGCACTACAACAAAGCCACTATGGTGAGACAGGCTAGTGGAGACATAGGATCGACGCCAAGATTGGATTCATCTGGAGATCGTACAAGGATTGCGTGCAGTGGCAGGGTGAGGCAGATCATCTCAATTTCTGCCAACAGTATCAATATCTAATTGGTCAGACAGTGTAGAAGTAGTTGACTATGGAGATGTACTTGCCACAACATGTTCTTAGATAGTTTGGTGAGCAACAGGGTATTCCACTTGGGACAACTGAGTATGTGAGGTCGTCTTGGGAGTCAGCATGGGGACCACCCATATCTGTGGCCTTTGCTACTTAGTAGATAGATGGACTGGTGGCGCAATAGTGGGGATGGAGAGGAGGCATTGTAGATCCGGGGATCACTGCAGATTTTGATTTATGGTGGTAGACACATAGGCCTATTCCCCTCACAGATCTGGATGGACCAATGGATCAGAGATCCATTATTCCACATGTGCTGCGAGCTAGACGAGGGAGCAGAGTTGGTGACAAAGGGAGAGGCTGAGGCTGAGAGAGAGATGGGGATAGGGCTAGAGGCAAGGGTGGAGGGAGAGATAGGGATAGGGCTAGAGGTAGGGGCAGAGGGAGAGATGGGGATGATGGTGATGACGGGGGAGACGATGGGAGACGAAGGAGAGGAGGGGATGGAGGGATACATAAGAGGCGGGTGAGGCAGTGAGTGGTCAGAGCACCATTGGACCCTATCCCAGAGGTAGCCAAGGAGGAGGGAGAGAGGAGAGGGGAGCATGCAGAGGTGGAGATTGTAGGAGAGGAGAGGGTGATGGAGGAGAGGGAGGTGGAGCATGCAGAGGTGGAGATTGGAGGAGAGGGAGGTGGACCATGCAGAGGTGGAGATTGGAGGAGAGGCAGAGCACCTACTGCGATGGAGTATGGTGGAGGGAGATGATGGGATGTCGACAAGGCCAATACTGCCAGCAAATGCCATTATAGACCAGTAGGTTGCCAACCTTCAAAGGAGACTTGATGAGAGCACTACATAGGTCAAGGATTTACAGGCTGAGCTTGAGCTAGCAAGGGTCGAGCAGGATTAGGCTGAGATCCAGAGGCAGGAGGTAGCACAGTCGTGTGTGGATTTTGCAATGTTATGTGCAGGACCTTCAAGGAATATGGTCTGTGAGTTTTCCAGGGTGAGTGCTCGGTATGACCAGTACAAGACCCTCTATGAGCAGGCAGTGCCTCTTGAGTGACGAGATCCTACACTGTCACGCTCACAGACGAGGACAGGTAGCGACCATAGATCAGGGAGTGGGAGCAGTAGCAGGAATCACAATAGTGCAGGAGGGTCTACCTCCTCAGGGTACACATTAGGGCATAGGTCCCACCACTCACACAGGCATGCCTTGAGTCATCATTCGAGCCATAGTCATGGGTCCACCAGTTCAGGGAAGAGTTCAGTATAGAGGCAGCCACCAGTGACAGATACCTCAGTAGCTCAGGTTACAGATACGACTCAGACAACCCCGACATAGGTTATAGTGACAGATGCCTCAACCACGCAGGGACAAGTGATAGTGACCATGATGTCCTCAGTTCCCTTGATAGAGAACTGATCCCCCAGATCTTCTCCTCAAGGAGATGAGAAGAGTACCTCCTGAGATACTAACTTTTCATACATTATGACATTATTGACTATTAAGCCTGCGAGCTCCATTTTTGGGATATCTCTTTGACTCTATCCTGTGACACTGATATTTTTGAGATTATATATATATGCGATGTAGTTTTGATGTGGTCCATTTTTTTGATGTGATGATGATGATGATGATTTAGATAACATGTGGTTATGCAACTATAATACCTATGTGATGTTTATTTGATGCGTTTTATTATTCCTATGATGATGTTACATGTATGTCTATGCCATGGATGCATTTATGATGAAATGCTATGTCCTATTTATGATTATATGCTACGATGATGCCATGGATGATACTGATGATAATAATATTTATGTTTTTTTATTTGTTCTCATTTCCTGCCCTTGATTATGAATGCACTAATGGATGGAAATATTGTATATGCATTATATGACATGTGATTTGCATGATGATATGCCATGTTGTGCTATGAAAACTTATGTATGTAATTAAGCTATTTTATGATTTGGATCTAATCTAATGCAAATTTCTAATGTAGTGCAATGTCTATATGATTATGTATGCCAATGTATTTTTGTATGTCACAGGATATTATCAAGAGACATATGAAAGATGAGGTGACCAGAGAGAAGGAGACGGATGTTCGTAAGACGCAAAATACTTCAACACATTTCCATAGGACTACCAATTTTTGCTCTTAATCATCATTGGGCAGATTATCGTGATGGCCAAAAAGCACCATGATATGATGTAAATCGCGGTGTGCAAGGTCATACCATCACTTGACATAAAGAGTCACAGACAAGGATGATCATGACTCATACTAAAAGCATATTTTCCCTATTTGTATTGTCATAATCAACCACAAACAATAAAGACAAGCAAGACAAATCACGAAACTTCATTGCTCCTCTAAATCCTGCTGTTAGGACATCCTCGAGGAATTAGCCTCATGATTTCCAAAAGACAAAACAAACATCATAAAATTAAATGCCAAGTGCTTGCCAAGTGTCTAGATGCTAAGATGTCATATTTTGTCAGGAATGTTGAATGTCGGATGTCTTGGTGTCAAAATGCCAGGGTTGACGATATGAAGATGCCATATTGATGTCAAGTTTAGGAAGGACACATCCTAAATGATGTTGAGATGTCAGATTCAAAAAGGACACATTCTAAATGATGTGAATGCCAGAGTGATACCAAATTCAGGAAGGACACATCCCAAACAAGGTCGATGTCAAGTTCAGGAAGGACACATCCCAAACAATGTTGATGTCACGATGTTGAATTCAAGAAGGACACATCCTGAATTACGTCGATGCCAAAATGTCAATTTGATGTCAAGATTTGAGAAGGACACATCCCGAATGATGTTGATGTTGAGATGTCGGATTTAGGAAGGACACATCCTGAATAAAGTCGATGTTAAGATGAACATACCTCGAATGTTGTGAAAATCCTCAAAATTCCAGATGATTGTGATGATGCCTAGGAAGGACACATCCTAGAAAAATGAATAAGTGATGGGGCTTCCCTTCAGAAGGACACATTTGAAGAGTAAGCAAAATTTGGTTGGTTTGACTAAGTTTGACTAAGTTTGACCAAGTTTGACCGATTTTGATATGCCAAGATTATTGTCATGCTCAATTGACAGATTGTCGAAGTTCACTTGGACAAAGATCATGATAAATTTAAAGACTATTTCATGTGTGTGAGAAAATTGTGCAATGAACCCTAATGGACTGACCTAGTGTGGCCTCAGGGGCTCATCGACAAATGGCCTTGCCTACGTCATACACTCAAAGACCTCGTAGTTTGACACGATCGATGAATTTTTCTTGTTGACCAAAGATTGAGTCATTATTTATTTTGACAAACCTAAAAGGATTGACCTAATGTCTCGGGGGCTCGAAGATGAGCCTTGCCTACGTAGCGAGTGCGCAAAGACAATTTAGTTCGATAATGACAAAGACTAATCAAGACTTGAATTGACGTGACTGTGGTGACTAACATGATTCTATCTTTTGAAATTTTTGTGTTTTCTTTAGGACATTTTTTGCTTTTTAGGTCTTTTTTTTTCAGGACATTTTATGATTTTTAGGATCATGTGCGGTACCCACTGTAGTCTCATGATAAAAATTTTCCACTAGTCAAGTTGAGAATGAGCTAGGAAAAATGGAATGGAAAGAAAAAGTATGACTAGCATGGATAGTGGACAATATGCAAGACTTGATTTCAACCATTGTCAGCCATGGACGGAAATGTCATGATGTCAAGGTGAAGTGTTATGAAAAATGTCGGAAAAGAGTATGTTTATTAGGGACAAAGGTAGATAGAGTGACAGTAGATGGCATGGCACAACAATGACTAACTACACATGGTGCCTATTTGCCAGGTTTTCACCATGGTACTTATCCAAAGCACTTGTTTACCAAGTTTTCACCATTGGATGAATTATTTCTCTTTATTTTTGTCATCAATTTTTTTTTTTTTTTTTTGTGTCACAAAGACGCCTGTTTGCTAGATTTTCATCAAGGTGACGATTTTTTTGTATTTTTCATTTTTAACTGGTTTTCGAGCAGGCTTTCTGATGCTATGCATAGAATTTACGCAAATGTAAACTGTTGATTGGCTCCGTCAACTGTTCACCTTCGGGAGTAGCTAACTGATATGCTATAGAACCAAATGATGCTATGATAACATAAGGGCCCAGCCAATTTGGCTCAAATTTTCCTGGCTTCTCCCTATTTGACTGATTCTTGGGATTCTGCATGAGAACTAGATCGCCAATGCCAAACTTCCTAGTCATCACTTTTTTGTTATAACTTCTGCAAAGGCGATTTTGGTATGCTTGTAAATGATTCAATGCATTGTGTCTTTGTTCATCTAGCATTTTTGACTCATGCAGTCATGACTGTTTGTATTCTTCATCAGTGATGAGGTCTTTCATGGAGACTCACAAAGATGGATTTGGCTCCAAAGACAAGGGTGAAAGGAGTGGCACCAGTGGGGGTATGGATTCTCTTGCAGTATGCCCACAAAGCCGGGTTGAGTTGGACATGCCAGTCATGACCAGCATCATTGAAAGTCTTTTTAAGAAGTTTGATAATGGTTTTACTAGATGCCTCAACTTGACCGTTTCCCTGTGGGTAATAAGGCGTGGAAAAGTGGTGGCTAATATGGAAACATTGACATAATTCATGAACCTCATGATTTTTGAAGGGACAACCATTATCCGTGATGATGGATTGTGGAATGTCGTACTGAAAAATGATATAATTGAGGACAAATTTGGAGATTTTTTTGCCGGCAATGTAAGTGAGTGGAATGGCCTTGATCCACTTAGTAAAATACTCTGTGGTGGTAATAACGAATTTGTGTCCATTGGAGGATGTAGGGTGAATCTTTCCCATGAGATCAAGTCCCCATTGTGTGAAAGGCCACGAAGAAGTGATTGGCCTCAACTCTTGTGTTGGAGCGTGAATCAAATCACTATGAATCTGACATTGGCGACATGTTCTTACAAATTCCAGTGCATCCTTTTCTAGTGTCGCCCAATAGTACCCAAGTCTCAATATTTTTAGCCAGGGTCAGGCCACTCAAATGGGACCCACATATACCCTCATGTACTTCCTGTAAGGTCACTTTTTCTTCATTAGTGTCGAGACAACTGAGAAGGGTGTTGTTGAAGCTACAACGGTAAAGGGTGTCACTGATGATGGTATAACATGCAAATTTGTGGATAAAGGACTTTCTTTGGTTATTGGAAAGGTTTTGAGGAAGGATCTATGAATGAAGGTAGTAAAAATGTCCTTATACCAAGGGGAACTGGAACCAACAAGCTCATAGACCATTTATGATTCAGGGACATCATAAGCAGGGACCAATAACTGCTCAACCAAAAACTCAAATTGTGGGACATTGCTGGGAATGTCAAGCAAAGATCCAAATGTTGTCATAGTGTCAACAACCTTGTTCTATGTTCTTGGAATCAATTCAAAGGATAGCCTATGAAAATATGTCAGAAAACTATCAACCATCCATTTATAAGGCATTAGATTCTCATCTTTGGTTTCATACTCATCATTGACTTGGTTGATAACTAACTGAGAATCGTTGAGGACCTGCAAATTCCTGATTTTCCATTTGATAGCCATTCAGAGTCCTATAATTAGTGCTTCATACTTTGCCATGTTATTAGTGAATAGAAATGCAATGCGGAATGACCTTGGGATGGAGTCTCCTTGTGGAGTAATGGATAATATTCCAGCTCCTGATCCATGATTAGTATGAGATCCATCAAAGTATAATTGCTAAGGCTGTTGGGATTCTGAGTGAAATAAAGACTCATTTGGAAAATCTGTTGTAAGAGGATGATTATCTAGTATTGGTGCATCTGCGAGCTGGTCTGCTATTACCTATCTTTTGATGGATTTTCTCTCAGCATATTGAATATCATATTCACTAAGGATCGTGACCCATCTTGCTAAACATCCTATCAATGTTGCTCGGATCAAGAGGTACTTCAAGGGATCAATCTTGGATACCAAGTATGTCTTATGGTTTAACATGTAATGCCTTAATTTTTGGGATAAAAATACAAATTCCAAACAAGCACGCTCAACAGGTGTGTAATTTAGCTCATACCCCACCAATGTTCTACTGATATAATATATGGATCTTTCTTTTTCTTCATAGTCATTTTGTGCTAGTAATGCCCCCAGTGCCGAAGTAGTTGTAGAGATGTACAAAATTAATGGTTTTCCTTGGATAGGAGGCATGAGAATTGGGGGTGACAATAAGTACTGTTTGATCTAGTTAAATGCGTCCTGAAATTTATATGTCCACACAAAGGGGATCCCTTTGCGTAGGAGATACTGGAATGGTTGGCACCTATATGTGAGTTGAGCAATGAACCATCTGATAGATTGAAGCCTACCTTGTAGCGTTCTTAAGTCACTAATTCCCTTAGGAGAAGGCATATCCAATATAGCTCTGACTTTAGTGGGATCAACTTCAATGCCTCTATGGGAGACTATGTATCCCAATAACTTTCCTGATGTTACACCAAAAACACACTTTTTTGGGTTCAACCAGACCTTATATTTTTCTAGCCTTCTAAAAACTTTGTCTAATACTGAAAGGTGGTCTTTTCTTGTCAATGACTTTTCCAAAAGGTCATCCACATAGTCCTCCATTAATGTGTGTATCATGTCATGGAATATTGTTTTCATTGCCCTTTGATATGTAGCACCTGCATTTTTAAGTCCAAACGGCATTACAGTCCAACAATATGTACCCCAAGGGCATGTAAAAGCAGTTTTGTGTTGGTCTTCAAGGGCAATATGGATCTAATTATAACCAGAGAAACCATCCATAAGGGATAACATCTCATATCCATCTGTAAGGTCCTCAATGATGTCAATGTTTGGCAAAGGAAAATCATCTTTAGGACATGCTTTATTGAGGTCTCGTAAGTTTGTGCATATGTGAATCTGTCCAGTATATTTGGTGAGGTGGACAATGTTGGATATCCATTATGTATAGTCAATTGACCTTATGAAACCTACATCCAACAATTTTTTGAGTTTAGCTTTAACTAGCAATGCAACTTGCGGGTGCATTTTTCTCAGCTTTTGTTTTACTAGCTTGGCATCTAGCAATAATGGCAAGTGATGTAATACTAACTTGGGATCTAATCCTGGCATGTCAGCATAAGACCATGCGAAGTTTATCTTGCATTCTAAGAATTTTTTTGAAATTCTAGTTGTTCCACTTCTGTCAATGATGCTGCAAAGAGAACCATTTTGGGGTCCCCCACAATAGCTATATTAATAGCTATGATATCCTCGACAATCATTGCTTATTTTTCTCTCTCTATGGGGAGAAATTCCAATCCTCCACCCTTGGGCACCTCAAGGAGGTTTTTACCCTTGGATATGTCCTTTATTTTTACTATTTTGTCATCAAAAGGTGCCTTTTGATTTTCACCTAGAGATGTATCATTTTTTGTTTTATTTTTCTTTTTAATTTTGTGACTAGAGGATGATGCAGTCTCCCCAAAATAAGCAGCACAATTCAATTCAATGGTAAATCTAGCTTTGTGATCCCCATTTGGAATTCCTTTGCGTAGCCCTAGAAATTCTGCTAGAGCCTCATCATTTTGAAAAGTATCCATTACTGGTGGGCCTTGCTGGTTCCAGTCAATTAGGTCAGGGTAAACTAAGGATATTCCATCATCAACATTTGTAAATTGAGGAGATGATGCGGAGAGCATGTAAATGGACGCCAAGACATTGAAAAATGAAGTTGTCATCATCTGGTTCTATGTCAGATTCTATCCAATATTCTCCTTCGCTTGTTTCATACTCACCAATGAACTAAGGGACAAAGGGACTAGCATCAGGGTCAGGGTCAATAGTGGCAAGTGATAGTTCAAGTGATTCTACATGATGGTCATCTATTTGGGGTGACTAGACAGGTGCATCGAGGCTAGGACGAATGGGAATAGGATGTGATTTGGACTTGGCATCATTTGGTGTTGTATCAATCTCGAACATTTTCCAAAATTATTCTTCAAATGTAGGCTCGCCAGGTTCAAGGAATAATTAATCAAGGTAACAGTCACTTAAGGATCGCTGAGAGTCAAATTCCCATTCATGAGAGTCATTTTCAGAGGAGGTGTCCTCAGTTGTCTCAACATAGTCTGAAGCATACACTAACTCACATGGAAGTACACTAGTACTTGGATTACCAGATTCTCATGGACCTAACCCTAACCCAAGATGTTTTGGTCTTTTTGAAACTAATAATGGCTCATGCCTTCCATTCTTATCCTTACAAAGACCACTTTTTCCATCATAGCCTTTTTCTTTTATCATGTTGTATCCTTTTCCATATATTGCTACTAGCAAGGGAGTCAAATCTTGTGGCTCTTTATAAATCTATGATAGTATATCATCTATGTCCTCTTGACTCATTTTTCCCCACTTAATGAAAAATTTATTTGGAGGAACCTTGAAGATTTATTTTGCATGTATTCTAAAGCAAGGTTTTCCATAGACCTGGGGAGACTTGGGCATCTTGGTTATGCAATAGACCGTATTTAGCTTGTATTCTCCACATCCTTGGTCCTGAATTTGGAAGCTCAGGTCGATGCTTGGGGTGATAAATGAAGTGGTAGGTGTTATGGAAGCGGTCATGGTGGTGGGAGAAGTAGAAGTAGATGTGGTGGGTGAAGAGGTGGAAGACTTCACAAGTGCTAAGGGGTCAATGAATTTGGAAGACAAGGACATCAGAGCTTCCCTATTGATAGGCACTTGACATTCTGATACACCACATAAGTTGGTACAATATTGGAACAGATCAGGGTCTCCATATATAGTAATCTCAGTGCCCTCAAATGGAAACTTCAAACATTGGTGATATGTGGAGGGGACAAATTTGAGTGCGTGGATCCAAGGTTGACTGAGTAAAATGTTGTATGGGAGGTCCAAAACTAGAACTTGACAAGTGGTGTCGACAATGACTGGCCCAATCCGAATTGGGAGTGTAATTACACCCCGGGAGGAACGTTCTTCATCATCATATTCCTTGATAACAATGCTTCTTGTGGCATCTATGCAAACATCAGAAAATCCTTGTGCCTTGACCAGTTTTAAGGAACATATATTTAGTCCCGCTCTACCATCTACTAAGACTCGTCTGACCTTATGTTTATGAACAAGAACTTCGATATGAAGGGCATCATTATGGTTGGATTTGGATGACGGATAGTCTTGGTCAGAAAAGGTGATATGGTGGGGAGTCATGAGATATCCTATCATGGCTTTGAATTGGTTGACATCAATATCTTGGGGAACAGAGGATTCTTGAAATGTTTTACCTAGGATGGCCTTATGGGTAGGCGAGATGCGTAACAACTCAAGAATAGAGATTTGTGTGGGTGTTTTTCCAAGCTGTTCAATAAGATTAAAGTTTCCTTTAGGTTGGGACTATTTGTTCTGTGGGTGCGGTTGCACCTACAAAGTGGGCGAGCCTGCTATTGTTACCTTTGGTTATCTAGGGGGAGGAGGGCCGACTATGGTGACCTTTCTGGCACGGGTGGTGACATTTCATTCACAAGCCTTTCTGACGGTGAGTGTACAAGCATGTTCATCAATTGTTCTAATGTGATGTATGATAGGTCCTCCAGAATAATCATATCCAATACAAGCATGGTTGGCACGATTGTTATTAGGGTTTGACGTAGAAGGGTCTCCAGAACCATGATCCTACAGTGGGTTTTAGTGTATTGTATGATCCACATTAGAAGCAAATCGTGGTCCACCAACTTCAACGATACACTTTTCAATAAGGTCTTGTACTAGATTTTTCAATTGTTTATAGGAAGAAGTTTTATTTCCTTTTATTTGATGAAAGTCGCAAAATGCATTACCATCCCACCAAGATGGTTTAAACTACCTAGGGTCGTATGGTTTGGGGCCCTCAAGTGTGATGACACCATTCTGAAGGCATTTCTTGAGAACTTCTTCAATAGGCTCACCCAAGGGGGTGTATGTGCAGCCTCTAGGGAATTGTCTTGGTTGTCTAGGCTGCCTTTGATTTTGATTGTTTTGATTGCCTTGGTTATTTTGATTTGTCTGGATAGCATTAGTATCATAAGTTTGTGTCATCATCTTTGTGTTTTGTGGTTGTGTCCCTTTTAGGGTAATCATCAGACCCATAGTGTTGACAGCCTTAGCATCGACTACACCATCATTGGTGACATGTTTTTTCTTAACCAAGAATTTAGTTTTGTCAATAGAAGGAGGGTTTGCATTTGTGTTTTTGGGACCATATTTTAGTCTTCCTTCAGCAATGAGCGCTTGTTCAACTTGGACACCTCGTTCAACTAGGTCCGCAAAAGTTGTGCAACAATGAACACGCAAGCCATTTTTTAGTGGGCCCATTAACATTTGTACGAACATGTCGACTTTTTCTTTTTCAGGTATGTCTATATGACAACGAATCACTAGGCCCCTCCATTTTTGAAAGAATGGTAAAAAAGTTTCACCTTAATCTTCTTGTGTGAGCTGGCATAAGTTGGTAATGGAGATGTCTATGTCAATGTTGTATGTGTAATTTTTCACAAATTTTTCCACAAGTTCTTTCCATGATTGAATTCTGGGTTGCATTGTATAGAACCATTCTAGGGCTGGTCCTACAAGGCTTTTAGGAAATAGTCGCATTATATATGTGTGCTCATGAGCAATATCCACACAAATTGTTACAAACTCTCTGATGTGGTCAAGTGGATTTGTTTTACCCTTGTATTTGTTGAAGTTTGGAGCCACATAACCATGTGGAAATGGTGGCATGTACAAAGTTGTATCAAAAGGATATGGACATAAGTCGTATGACATTTGCATCTTCTTATCAAAGGTTTTCATATTTTCCATCTATTTTTGAAGGTCATCCACTTTTGCTAGCAATGCGTGTACAATAGGATCATTGGTTGCCTGAAAGTAAGGTATGTTCTGATTAGGTGTTTGCTGATATTGCCAATTGTGAGTGGCAATTTTTTGTTGAGTATGAATCTGGCACGAGTATATGGGAATATGTGACCCAACCATGTTTTTCTTTATTTGAGGTCCCTGGCTTGTTTGATGTCCAAAGGTATGCATTTTTTGCGTTATTTGAGTGCCTTGTGCATGTTGAAAGAATTGCCCGTGTGGCATGGTAGTGTTAGGTCCTTGAAAGTGCCCATGTAGTATATGCGTATTGTGCCCTTGTCCATGTGGGATGTTCATTTGTGATGATGTGTTAATGTTGTGTTGATGGCCATGAATGAAAACGCGTCGTGAGTTTCATCCAAAGGGATTAAATGGGGTTCCACCATGAGGATGTGATGAAGATGTCCCATTGTCAAAGATAAAGAGCCAAACATAGGATTTGAGGAGGTGGTGCCTACTGATGTGGACGCAAAGGTGGCTCCTATCATTTGTGAAGATGATGTGGACGTTGTAGGAACAATCATAGTAGATGTTCCTCCTGTAGATGTTGTGTAGGTTGAAGAGGAGGTGTTTTGATTTGTGGTGCCACTAGATGTTGCATTAATAGTGGTAGTGACAACTTGCATAGTAATGACAATGTCATTGGTCAAGGTATTGTTCTTGTCATGTTGGGATGTTTTGTTTTGTGTCGTATTATTAGGAGAGACAGGTCGTATGGTATTAATGTTGAAGCCTTTTGGTAATCTTGCACCTTGGTCTAAGAGCATAGTAAGGCATCGTTTAGGATCGTTCAAGACCAAGTCTTCCACAAACGAAGTGAATTCAGGATTTTGGGTTGTTGCCTCTAAGTTTTCAGCGTAGACTTGTCCATTTTGGTCTCTTTGTATGAATTATTCAAAAAGTGGATTTTGAAAGGAAGTTGACATGTTCATGGAAGATTGTGCATTCAAATTGCCAAACGGGTCATCAAAAATCTAGTCATTGGAATTGGTGTTGTTGTTGTCAAAGTCTTGTCCAAAGTCTATCATTTGTTTTTTCTTTCATTGAAGTCTTGTTTCTACCATCAAAAGAAATTTCTCAAATGAAGATAATGACCATGCGAGTATGACACTAGTCTATGTTTTTTGTCTTTTTGTGCGATATAGGTTGATGATGCAACAAGATGATAATGTTTTCCTAAGGAGATGCGCAATGCCGAAAAGCTAAAGTGACGATTATGACTAGGATGATGATGAGGACAAGGTGCAAAATAAGGCCTAAGATGATTATGTTGACTAAAGAGGAAACTAATGCAAAGTCTAGATTCAAAATGATGACTAGGATGAATGATATTTTTGTATTTTTTGGAATAAAGTATGCAAGGTATAAACTAGAATGCAATTTGGATAAAAGGATACCTAAACACTCTAAGCTTAGCCTTTGTTTTCAATTTTGGTTACCAAAGGACTTGTTGAAAATGACAAAGTGACAAGGTCAAGATAACTAGTGATTTTTCCTAACTAGACTGTTGAGTTGGAAATTCTCACAAGAGGGACAATGACTGAAAAAAGGAATGATGATTAAGTCCAAGATAGCCTAGTTTCGAAAGCAATGATTTTGAAAATTGTGACGAGGTTAACTTAATCCAAAGTATGCAAAAATGAAAACCTAGGGTCAAGCTAATGCCGGAAATTATGATTATGAAGCCTAATGGATGAAATCAAAAATTTGAAAGTTTAATCCTAGGGTCAAAAATGCAAAACTAATGGTTGAATGATAAAATTTTTGAGCAATTTCAAGGTTGGTTTATGATAGAATCCTCTTGGAAAAAGTGTTTGACAATAGGCTGATAGTGTTTAGACTCAGATTCAACTTTGTATCAGGGTTTTACTTTTGTCTGGAAAATGTGTCATTTGAGACCTCAGATGCATCACAGTATTTCAAATGCATTTCAGTTTAAGCGAATGCGGATTTGAAATTGATGAATGCGACAGAGTTTGGAAGATGTGGTTCTGTGAAATTCATATGCATCACAATGCAATCAAATGTAGTGTTTATGGCAGAAAATGTGGTTTAACAAAGTGATTGCACCTCAAGGGCTTTTAGATGCGTTTCAAGACAACAAATGCGTTTCAATAGTTGTGTCTCAGGTTGTAAAAATTGAGTTTTCTAATGTATTGAGAGAAAATATAATCTGTCAAAGGTCGAATGTTTTGTCCAAAATTGTAAATGTGGTGAATACTGTTTGAAAATCCAGCAAGCATTTGACAAGCACAATGTTTTAGTGTAAGAAAATGCACGTAAGACAAGCACAATCCTAATAGGCCAAGGGTTTGTGTACTTGGTATAGCCCACCGATATACCCCAGATTGGTGTTGAACACCTCTCCTTCTCAAGAGCAGATAGCTTAGAAGTTTGGTGGCACTGGATCCCCTCCATGGCACTCACTTCTATGGGCACACCAACTTCGGATTCTTGGGTAGTCACTTCCCAAGAACTTCTCTCTACTCAAGCGAGTTAGTAGTGAGTATCTTCGGGCATGATACTGTACCCTGCACTATACCAAGCAATGGCTGAAAATGGTTGGCTTCTAAAACAATAGGTGTCTAGTAAGAGCATCTTTTCAAGTGGCCACACATGGGGTGAGAAATTAATCACCAATTAGGTGGCACTCTATCCTAAAGAGGTTACGCTCAACAGGGTTTATGGGAGTACTACTCCATCCATGTGACACATCCGAACTCGTGGTACTTGAACTATCCTCAAGCACCCATTTTATATCCCAGCTGGAAGTGGCTTGGCTTTAGCCTATTACCAGTTAAGTCATCCCTTAAGGTGAGTACTTTTTCCCTTAAGGAAGGCCCATTTCTAGAAATAATAACTATTTCTCTTACACCCAGGATCGCCCGAAAGCTCAAGGGGAGAGGATACTTTGATTAGTAAGTCTTAAGGGTTTACAACAAACAAAGTGGGTCTGGTTTTCTGATCATAAAGTTTTCACAAGGTGAGAGCATAATCACCTACCACTTTCAAGTACAATCAAACACTTGCAAACAAAGGTTCATTTTAGTGCACCAATGGAAATGTTCCTAAACTAAAAATCACAAACAGATGGTTTGAAAGATTAGTCTTTGACAAACGTAGCTGCAAAATCACATGTTAGTAATTTGGATATATGTCTTTGACTCATGAGCACTACAAACCCACATGTTAGTAATTTCAACAAATGCCTTCGACCCACAAGAATCCTAATGCCACATGCTGCAACTAGACATTAGAAACTAGAAAATCCTATTCTAAAGGATGCAAGAAAAATAGAAAAGACTGAAATGATAGAAATGCAGCAATCTAAAAAGAAAAAGAGAATACAAAAACTAAGTAGACAAATGCGTTACGATAGAGCAAATGCGTCACAACAGTTTATGTCAGAGTTTACCAGCTGAATGCATTGTTCTGTAGAAAAATGCGTCAGAATCATGCAAATGCGTTATGATACCTATCAAATGTGTCACTGGAGGTCACTAATGCAGTTCAATGTTTCAAATGCATCATTTTTGTTGTCGTATGCGTCGTGACGTAGCGAATGTGTTTCAGTAGGATTCAAATGCGTCGTTCGAAAACTTGTAGCTACAAAACACAAACAGAAAGTCATACGAAAACAAAAAAAATGCACAAAAAGATGTTGGTTCACCAAATGTATCACTGGAAATTTTATGGTTAATATATTAGAAGCAATAAAACCAAAAACCCAAAGAAGTAATAGAGTGCAAAGGAGAAAACGTGAAAATAAAACGAAACACAGTTACCCCAAATCTTCAATCTCCATGGCTGATCTCCATTACACCTTCTAGCTTGCTGCGAATAACAGTTTGCCCTCATATTTATGTGAGCAACCTAAGACTATGCCATGTTCTACACAAGTGTTGAAGGATTTTACTATGAAAAATGACTCAAAAATATGCAAAGTATGAGAGAAAATGACAGCAGAATGAGAGCCCGAAAATTCACGTGAATGCTTGAGAGAGAGCAAAAGAATTCAGAATTGCCATTTTATAAGAAAAGGAAATTTTGAATGGAAGAATGAGATCAAAAGGTGGACAGATGGACCAGCTTGAAAGTTGAGATAGGATGGCTAAAAACAAGCAGGGGAATCAAATTAATAAAAATCATTTGACCTTTGCATGCAAAAAGGTATTTTTTGAATTAAAAATCATTTTAATTCAAAAATGGAGAATCAAATGACAGTAGGCAATAAATACCCACCTTAAGCCAAAATAAGGAAATTTGACCATTTTAAATAAGTAATCATTTATTTATTTATTTAAAATGGGGAAAATGACATGTGGCCATAATTAAATAAATTAAAGAATTTATTTAATTAGAAGAGGAAAATGTAAGTTATTGACGTATTTAAATAAATAAACAAGATTTATTTATTTAAATAAGTGGACATAAATAATTAAATAAATTAATAAGTTTATTTAATTATAGGGAGACATTAGATAATTAGCGATGCATTTAAATAAATAAATAAAATTTATTTATTTAAATAATCAGGAAGAATAAAGAGACCTGAATTAATTAAATAATTAAAAATTATTTAATTAATAGATGAAAAATGGACCGAATAACATAATTAAATATTTTAATTATGCTAGGACAAAAGTGGCAAGAAATAGAGCTTGCAGACCTAGGTCAATTTTCAGTGTCTACAACAATGATTCAACAAGATCTTGGATCCGATTTTGGAGATGAAACGTAGATTGTTGCTACCAGGATCCAAGGAAAAGGGAAAGGTATAATACTCTCTTTTGATGCAAATGTTTCTTATGCAAGTACAAGTAAAGTATCTACTCCTCCTAAAGTTGATAAACAACATAATGAATTGTTTCATATTCGAGTTGTAACTAAGCACACGGACATTGACACACTGTTTGATACAGGTTCTCAAGTCAACTTAATATCTAAAGAGGTGGTAAAGAAACTTAATTTAACTACAACAACTCATCCAAAGCCATATCCACTTGGATGGGTTTGCAATGATGCTCAACTACAAGTAATGAAACAATGTAAATTGAAATTTGCTAGCACTGCAAACTTTGTTGATGAGGTAGAGGTAGATGTTGTTCCTTTGGATATTTGTGGGCTTGTGTTAGGGAGTCCTTATTTGTATGACATAAAAGAAATATTTTATAGGGGGAGAATAAGTATCATCTTTTTAAGGATGGGATATAATACATTGTACGCGCACACAAAGTTAAGACTAATCTTGCACTATTCAATGTTGGTCAAATGAAAAGGTTGGTCAATTCTAGTAAGAACTTTGTATTAATGCTTGTAAAACCTCAAGAGGATGGAAAAGATGAAGCATTTAAGGGGTGTGATCCAAAGCATAAAACTGAGATGGTCAAAATAGTTTCTACTTATGATGACTTATTTTAGGAACAAAAGAGGTTGCCACCTAAGAGAGAGATACAACATGAAATCCATTTACAATAGGATGCACCTCTTCCAAACATCAACATGTACCATTTATCAGTTTTGCAGAATGAAGAAATCAAAAAGCAAGTTCAGGAGTTGGTGGAAAAAGGAGTCGTTTGTCCTAGTACATCTCCTTGTGGTTCTCCAATTTTTTTGGTTCCAAAGAAGGATGGATCTTGGAGAATGTCCATTGACTATCAAGCATTGAACAAGATAATGGTAAAGAATAGGTATCCTCTTCCTCGAATTGATGATTTACTAGATCAGTTTAAACATGCAGTTTATTTCTCTAAGTTAGACTTGCGTAGCGGATATCATCAGATAATAATTGAAAAAGATGACATTTGGAAAATTGTATTTAAGACAAAACATGGATTGTTCGAGTGGTTGGTCATGCCCTTCGTGCTTTGCAATGCACCAACTACATTTATGAGAGTCATGAATGATGTCTTTCATCCTTTTATTGATGATTTTGTCATAGTCTATCTAGATGATATTCTTGTATTTAGTCAAACTTGAGAAGATCATGTAATTCATGTAAAGAAAGTTTTTGATGTATTGAGAAAAGAAAAACTCTTTGTAAATATGTCTAAATGTGAATCACTAAGACATCCTTAGTGTACTTAGGCTATGTCATAGGTGGTGGTCAATTGAAAGTAGACCCTACGAAGGTCGAAGTTATTTTAAAATGGCCTAAGCCTATTATAGTCACTGAAGTCAGAAGTTTCTTAGGTACAGTCCAGTATTGGAGGAAGTTCATTGCAAACTTCTCCTACATTGCATCACCATTGTGCACATTGACCAGTACGAAGAAAAATTCTTAGTGGGGAGGTCCACAATAGAAGGCCATCAACACTTTGAAGGAAAATTTGAGCACAACACCAATTCTAGCTTTACCATATTTACACCAACTGTTCGAGATCAAGATAGATGCAAGTGGATTTTCCATGGGAGCAGTGCTAATGCAAGGAGGTAAACCAATCTACTATCACTTTGAAACCTTTTCAAGTGCATTTATTAACAATCCTACTTATGATAAGAAACTTTATGCATTAGTTCAGAGTGTTAAAAAATGGAAACACTACTTAATGGGGAAAGAAACTGTAATCCACACTAATCACCAACCACTTTAGTATTTGCATTCACAATCCAAATTACAGCAAAGTAGGCACTTTAGGTGGATGGATTTTCTTCAACAGTTTCATTTGGTAATTAAGAACAAGAAAGGTGCCCATAACAAAGTATCGGATATGTTGTCTAGGCCTCCTATTATGAATGCTTTGATTATTGTTAAAGGTAGTTCCATGGTACATAAATTTTTTTAGGAACAATATGCTAATGATAAAGACTTTAAGGAAATCTATTTAGCTCTAATTGCAGGAAAACATGTAGAAGAGAAAGATTACTATGTGCAGGATAAACTATTGTATCACTTGGGAAAATTATGCATTCCAAAAGATGAAAAAGCATAGGTAATCAGAGAAGCACATACCTCATTAATTGCAGGACATTTTGGGGTAAGCAAGGTGATCACTCAACTACAGAAATATTGTTATTGGCCTCGTATGCAAGAAACTGTAACTAAGTATATTAGAGGTTGTATCATGTGTGCAACAAGTAAGCCTAGTAATAGGAAATTAGGGTTGTACACACCTCTACCTTTACCATCCCATCCATGGGAAAGTGTGTCTATGTATTTTTTTGGGGGTTTGCTAATGTCTAGGAAGGGTCATGATTATCTTTATGTAGTAGTTGATCGATTTAGCAAGATGTGTATCTTAATGCCATGTAAAAAACAAGTCACTGCTGAACTGACAGCTCATGTATTTTCAATTTGTATGGGTCCATTTCAGGTTACCTACTTCCATTGTATCGAATCGAGATTCTTGATTCCTTGGGGAATTTTGGTCAATTTTTTGGGGACTTATGGATACCAAACTGAAGAAAAGTACAACCTTCCATCTGTAGACTAACGGACAGACAAAGGCAGTGAACAAGATAGTTGTGCATCTACTCAAAGGTTATTGCAGCAAACATCCCAAGCTATGGGATGAGGGTCTTCATTATGTGCAACATGCTTACAACCATGCAACACACTCTTCTACAAAGAGATTTTCTTTTGAGACTTGCTTTGGTTATGTGCCTAAAACACCGATGGATTTTGTTTTTGGAAAAGATGATGTTGAAGATGGACACCATGATGTAGAGAAGGCTTTGAAGTTCATCTAGAAAATTCAAGTGATTCATCAAGCAGTGGAAGCATAGTTGGAGAAGAGTCAACCCAAATATAAGGCTCGGCATGATAAGCATCACAACGATCACCATTTCCAAGTTGGAGACAGAGTTTGGTTACATATCAACAAGGAAATAATGCAAGGCAAAGGAAGGAATCTCAAGCCATTCGGTATGGTCTCTTTGAGATCTTGGAAAAGATCGAAACCATGCCTTCTGCCTTAATCTTCCTCCATACATGCACATCTATTCAGTTGTCAATGTTGAGAATCTGAAGATGTACGAGCCTCCAATGATACTGGATGAAGATACAAACATTCAAGTTCCATCAATTGATGATCTTTCACTAGAGTACATGTCAGAGTTGCTAGAGGATGTTGTATTAGATAGAAAAATCAGGACTTCACGAAGAGGCAAAGTTGAGTACCTTAGAGTGGGACTGAAGGGGATGAATCCAAGCAAGGCAAGATGGATGGAGATTGGTAAAGTGATGGAACTTTCCCTCACTTTCTTTATGAGTAATCAAGCTTTCGGAGGTCCAAAAGATCTCCAGTAGGGAGGACTGATCTGGAGGATCTTTGTCAAAATTTGAAGTTTCTTGTTTTTCTCCAGAACTGGCACCATTAGAAAGAGCTCATAATTCTAACTCCAATGCAACTTGAACGGAGTCAATTGGAGCTACAGAGCTTGAGTTACGCTTGGTCAAACCTTGGTCACCTTTAAGGCTCAGAAAAAGGAAAAAATTCAGAGTCACCAAAAGTGGTCAATATTGGTCTCATTGTGAAGAGCTTAGCAAGAGCTTTTTGACGATGTTTGTTTTGTGCAAATCGAAGCCCGTATACCTAAGTTACGAGCAGTCAAGGATCAGGTCAAATATTGACCATGCTAACATCATCATGGTACAGTCAATGCCTCATCATCAACCCAGTCAATGGACACGCCAACATTAGAATCTTTGACCAGAAAATGGAATGATGAAAAGTGGCTTCATAGCTACCCACGTGGCACTCCCATAGTCTTTGAATATAAAAAAATAATAAAAAAAGAAAAGAAAATAAAATAAAAAAATAATAATAAAATGGTAAAATATATTATGGGGGCTTTATTTTTAAAGGGGCTATTTTTTTAATATACATAAAGGGAGGTGTACCTTTTTAAAAATCCTTCATTTAAGGCTTCAAAGATGGGCACACATGTTAAAGGATAATCCCTAATTTAAAGTATAAACCCTATTTAAATGGGATAAACCCCTTTAGAATAGCTATTTAAAAATATATGTTAAGGGGTTAATATAATAAACGAAAAATATCCCTAATATTAAGGAGAGCCAACTCTTTAAAATTTCAAAAGCCCAATTATATCACATAGTTATGGGGTTAAAAATATTGATGGCATATATGCCTCCAGAAAGAAATATTTTTGTAACCAAAAGGGGACTTTTAATTTATTTTATTTGTAATTGGGGGATTTTTCAAATTTTGATGTAAAAATGGAGGATATGGGAGATATTGTAAATCATTTGGTTACACACCAAATTGAGTAAATTTTTAGTATAAAAGGAGGGGGCTAGGATGTGAAAAGTGAAGTGGTGATTTGGAGAGAAATTCCTTGGTAAAATTTTGCTCTCATCCCATGCTTTCAAGGAGATTGTTCTTGCGCACTTTGGAGGAGATTTTAAAAATTTCTTTGTAAAATAGGGAGAAACCATGCCAGAGTTATGTATTGATTTTCTGGAGAATTAATCAGGTCAGTCCACTCATTGGAGAGGGGCTCAGAGACGTCATTTTTTATGACGAACTTCGTTATCAACTCTGTTTGCATTTTCTTTCCTTTCTTTCATTTTGATTTCATCACTTTATTATTTCCATTATTTTTATTTATGTTCATTTTTTTATGCTATTGAATTAGGTTGGATTTAAAATTGTAATTATTAAGCATTCTTAAGGAAATCATCATAGATATGTAAAATAGATCAACAAGGCCTGGTTGTTGAATGGGAGCTGTGGGTCGCCAAATGGTCATAAGGTATGTTAGTATGGGGTGGTTTGCTATGAAACTAAAAAACCCTAAAGTTTGAGTGTTGTTTTAGAATGTAGCTACTTTTTGGAAATCAAAATGCTAAAGATCTAGGGTCGATATTCCACTTCCTGTTCTATAGGATATGTTGTGGGAAAGGTACTTGAACTATCTGTGAGTTCCAAGTAACTGTTGGTATCATAGACTTTTTGAGTGGAGGAATAATCCTAATGTTTTGTTGGATTTTGATTTTAAATAAGTAGTATGGGAATAATAGATGTGAGATTTTATGAACAATCTAATTTTTCAAGTGTCTTGTCCAAGTAATGACCTTATAAGCAACTTCAATTTGTTTTTCCCCTAATTGTTTAGTAGAAATATTGTGAGTTGGAATGGCAGTTTGCAACCTCTTTGTGTTTGTTTCCTTTGTGTTCTTGAGTATGGAAAATAATATAATAGCACTGGACTAACTCAAAAGCATGGACTTTATGTGACCTGAATGTCTATAGCTCAAGTTGTGAAATCACAAAACCCAAGCAATAGTTACCAAAGTGTTTACTTTGATCAATGCAACCTGAAAATAAAAATTGAAATGTTCAAAAACCTTTAAGGATAAATCCCTTCAAGGAGTGCAAACATAAGGCTTCTTTCAAAAGTATACACTAACTCAAAGGGTTTGTGGTTTTGACCATCTTGTTCAATGTTTTTTTTGATGTGTTCTTTTTCTTTAAGTCAAACACAAAATTTGATGTCACAATTTTTTTTGGAATGTAATTGGGTAAGTTTAACATTAACAAACAATTAAAACCCTAGTGGAGAGAAACCATTTGTTGGATGCTATGGATATGTTGCTGATATTTGGTTGTCATTGATGTCAACACTATTAGTATTTGGTGTATTAGAGGCTGTATATGTCGAAGATATTGAGAAAATTGTAAAAGAAAGTGTTCCAGATTCCTAGTGAAAATGTGCAGGTCATGAAGGTGTCTTGTTCTTTACGCTGAATTTCAGTTGTTGTGGACTAAAGTGTTTATTCTTGAGAGTATCTAGATCATCTATCGGAAGTTTCAGAGATCCACATATAGATTTGATCATGTTGTGGTATGACAATGTTTCTGTGGTCTATGTTAGTGTTCATGAGTGAAGTTTGTGTAATTATGGTAATTCTAGTTGATGTGAATGTTTCTTTTTTGTTTCTTGGTGCTCTTGGATGGTTCTAGTTTATGCTCTATCTTTGTGGTGTGTCCACATTGATCAATGTGCTTGTGGTCAGAAATTTTTCTTGCACATGTTCAGTTTTTCTTTTTCTTAGCCGACATGTTGGTGGTAGCATCTTGTGGATCTTCAAGGAGGAATTAATTGAGGTCATTTTGTGTTGGAGTTTTTAATTTGGGTCTCCACTATGTTGTGGCCAACCTTGGTGGATTCACATTAAAAATTTATTTGTAAATTTGAGCCGACATTGAAAATATGTTTTATTTTCCTGGGCGACTAAGTTATTGATGAAATCCCATGTAGCAGATATATAAGAGCGATTGTTTCATCGGTGTAGTGTGTGGAAAAGGTGCTTTGTGCATTGGGTGTGCTCTTATGTTTGTGTGTGAATATCATTCCATTGTAGAGCAGAGTATGAAGAAGATCGAGAAAAGTGTGAAGTACTTTGTGAAGGAGTTTTTTGTGCTTAATTGGAACTATAATCAGGCTTGTGCAAAAGCTAATTTTCTCAGTTCATACCCTCTGGATATTAATTCTATTCTATATTTTTGGGCAGTGAGCTCTAGGCAGTGTGCCTGAATGCATGTGCATTCCCCTTTATTGATTTCATTATACTTTTAACAGGTTATAATCTTGTGTACTAACATCCACCGTGGTTTTCCCCCTAATAGGGTTTCCACGTAAAAATCTTGGTGTTCCCTGTCTCTTTGATGTTTTAATTGTTTATGGTTAATTGGTTATTCATCAGATCTGAGAATTAAGTTAAGAAAAGTTTGTTATTCTATGATAACTGATTCACCCCCCCATCTTAGTTGTTTGTCCTTGTTTTTCCAACAATTGGTATCAGAGCAGGTTCCTCTGAAGGAGTCTAAAATCTTAAGGTCATTCGAGATAACAACATTCAAGAAGAACAGATTGAGATTCGATGGAACTAACTACTCATTGTGGAAAGTCGGGATGCAATGTCACCTAAGGTGTATTGGTGAAGCCTACTAGAAGATTACAAAAGATTCATATGTTATTCCTCAGAATGGTCCCTCCACTGATGATGAGATCAAAGATGTTGAAAACATTATTAGGGATATTGAAGCTTTGGTGAGTGCTCTGATAGATTCAGAGATTGATAATGTGGTAGGATTGTAGATAACTCATGAGATTTGGACGAAGCTGGAATCTTTGTATGAAGGAGATGCACAGGTGAAGATGGCTAAGCTACAAAGTTTAAAAGACAAGTATGAGAATTTGAAGATGGGTGAACATGAAAATATCACTTCTTTTATGCAAAGAGTAAATGAAATAGTGATGGGTATTACATGTGTCGGTGGTTCTCTGGATGAGGATGAAATTGTGGCTAAGATAATCATATCCTTTACTCCCTCCCACAAAGTGAAGGCTCAGGCTATTGCAGAGCTCAGATCAGTAACAAAGATGTCAAGAGACACACTAGTTGGTAAGCTTGCTACTTTTGAATTAAGTGAATTTGGTGAATCTGTTCTGAAAATTGAATTGACATTCAAGGCTATTGTATCCAGAAGTAACAAACAAAGATATGATCTAGGAGAATGCTCCAGAAATATATCCAAGTATGATGAAGAACTGAAACAGTTTGAAGATAAAGAAAGAGAAGTAGAAGAATTGGAAGCACTGATTGTAAAGAAAGAAGGTAGAGGAAAAGGTAAGTATGAAGGAGTGTTACCTATTAAATGTTTTTCATGTAGTTAAATAGGTCATTTTGCATCAAGATGTCCTAAAAGAGTTCCTAGATCTAAGCCTAACAAGTCTAGATTCCAAAAGAAATGCTACTTTGTTGAAGGAGTGACTGATGATGAGTCTGATAAAGATAATGGAAATGAAGATGAATGGGTTTTCATTTCTACCATTGAAAATAGTCCTATGGCTACTGAATCTACTAAAGATGAGAAAGCTCTTGTAGCCTGATTTGAAGAAAAGGATGAGTGGGTTATTGACAGTGGATTCTCACATCATATGACTAGAGACAAAAAAAAATTTGTGATTCTAGAGAAGTATGATGGTGGTGTTGTAAGATTTGGAGACAACAATGCTGGTGTGATTCGTGGCAGAGGTTCTATTTGTTTTGGTGGTAAGGATAACACTGATGATGTCCTTTATGTTCAAGGCTTGAAGAACAATATTTTGAGTGTTGGACAGATGGTAGGACAAGGCTATGATCTACAATTCAAAGATGGAAGATGTAAGATACGTGGAAGTTCTGGCAATATGATTGCTACAGGTAAACAGACAAAAGGTAATATTTTTCACCTGAATACTACTAGTGGGAGTTGTCTAATTACTCAAATAGATGAAAGCTGGTTGTGGCATCAGAGGTTGTGTCATGTAAATTTTGATAAAATTTTCAAGGTAAGTTCCCCTCAAGCAGTAAGAGATCTACCTAAGTTAGTGAAGCCTACTAACACAATTTGTAAGGAGTGTCAGATGGGTAAGCAAACTAGAGTCTCCTTTTAGAGAAAATAGTTTCATTCAAATGACTTGCTGGAGATGCTACATATTGACCTTTGTGGTCCCTCTAGAGTCATAAGTATTCATGGAGAAAGGTATTATATGTTAATTATTGATGATTACTCTAGAATTATATGGGTTTCCTTCTTAAGAGAAAAAAGTGAAGCACTGGAAAAGTTCAAAAGTTTCAAGGCTATTGTAAAGAATGAGAAAGGTCTAAAAATAAAGTGTCTAAGATCTGACAGAGGTGGTGAGTTCACCTCTAAGAAGTTCAACTCTTTTTGTGAAGAACATGGAATCAAAAGACAATTATCTGCTCCATGAACCCATCAACAAAATGGAGTTGCAGAAAGAAAGAATAAAACAATTTTGGATGTTGCTAGAACAATGATGATATAAGGAAATGTGCCCCAGACCTATTGGAGTGAATATGTAAGCACTACTATGTATACTTTAAATTGGGTAAATGTTAATGGAAATTCTGGTAAGACCCCTTTAGAGCTTTGGTTTGGTTACAAGCCTACTGTTAAATATTTCAAGATCTTTGGAAGCAAATGTTATATTAAGAGAGATGATGATATAGGAAAGTTTGATGCAAGAAGCAATGAAGGAATATTTTTCGGTTACTCTACTAAAAACAAGGCCTACCAATGCTATAATAGAAGACTGAGAAAGATGGTTGAGAGTGCAAATGTTAGAGTTGATGAGGATTCTGTCAAATCATCTAGATATTGTGGATATGATTCAGATAAGGAAAACACAAACAAAGGGAAGAATGTTTAGACATAGAATCAACTTCAAATTGTGCCATATGTTCCATGTGTTATAGTTGTTCTGATAAAGCAACCTAAATTCGTTCTGGTAAATCAAGTAAGTCAGGAAGCAGAGACAAGTGCAAGTGCAGAAGGAAGATCAGAAGAATCAAAAGTTCAAGAAAATTCCAAAATCCTAAGGCATATAAAGCTAAACCATTTTGAAAGCCAAATTATAGGAGATAATAATAAAGGAGTGCAAACTAGAAGAACGATTGCAGAAGATTACTGTCTGATTTCCAAGATTGAACCTCAAAATGTCACTGAAGCCTGCCAAGATGAACACTGGATGGAAGCTATGAAGGAAGAGCTGACACAAATTGAAAAGAATGTCATGTGGATACTGGTTCCCAGACCTAAAGACAAAAATGTGATTGGTACTAAATGGGTATTTCAGAACAAGTTGAATGAACAAGGTGAAGTGGTCCAGAATAAAGCAAGACTGGTATGTAAAGGGTATTCTTAGATGGAAGGTGTTGATTTTGAAGAAACTTTTTCCCTTGTTGCCAGAATCGAAGCTGTTAGATTATTTCTTGCTTATGTTGCATACAAAAACTATAAAGTCTATCAGATGGATGTGAAGTCGACATTTTTGAATAGAGAACTAGAAGAAGAAGTATACATTGAACAATCAGATGGATTTCAACTAACTGACAAGGAATATATGGTTTGTCACTTGATGAAAGCTCTATATGGACTTAAGCAAGCCCCCAGAGCTTGGTATGCTAGATTTGAAAAATACTTATTGAAGCTTGGATTCACTAAAGGTACTGCTGATAGCAACTTATATTTCAAATTGGATCATGATAAAGAGTTAATTATAGAAGTCTTTGTTGATGAAATCATTTTTGGAGGTGATGAAAATCTATGTATGAATTTTGTTGATGAGATGAAGGATGAATTTGAGATGAGTATGATTGGAGAGATGAAGTTCTTTCTAGGATTCCAAGTGACCCAATTAGACAAGGGAATTTTCATATCTCATTCCAAATATGTGAGAGAGCTACTAAAGAAATTTAGGATGGAAGAATCAAAGCCTGTTGGTACTCCCATGGTGACCAAATGTAAGCTAACATAGAATGATGATTCTCCTAAGGAAAATCAAACTAGATATAGATCAATGATCATTGGATTACTTTATTTAACCCAGACTAGACCAAATATTATGAATGTTGTATGCATGGTTGCTATATTTCAGGCTGATCCAAAAGAATCACATGTGACTGCTATCAAAAGAATCTTCAAATATCTAAAAGGAATAGTTGACTTTGGACTTTGGTATCCAAAGGATGATGATCTCACTTTGAGTGCATATACTGATGTAGATTGGGCTAGTGATGTAGATGACAGGAAAAGTACTAGTGGTGATGCTTTCTTCCTAGGGAAGAACCTAGTGTCCTGGTTGAGCAAAAAGAAGAATTCCATTTCTCTATCTATTGCTGAAGCAGAATAGATTGCTGCTACAAACAATTGTACTCAAGTAATATGGATGAAACAAATATTGAAAGATATCAGGGTGGTATATGAAGAGCCTATTTCCATATTATGTGACAATTCAAATGCAATAAATATTTCAAAGAATCTAGTACTACACTCTAAGACTAAACATATATTAATCAATTTTCACTTCTTGAGGGAGAAAGTGAATGAGAAAGAAGTCAGATTGGAGTATGTGCATACCAAATAATAGATCGCAGACATCTTTACTAAGTCATTGCCGAAGGATACTTTTGAGTATCTCAGAGGAATGCTAGGGGTAATTACCCCTCCTGATAAGAACTAAGAGATGCATTTACTTGCATCAATCCGTGAGCTACATTGCTATATTTGATCTGGATTGATGTTTTTGTGGTTGCTACTCAAGTACTTTGTGAAGGAGTTTTATGTGCTTAATTCGAACTATAATTAGGCTTGTGCAGAAGCTAATTTTCTCAGTTCATACCCTCTGGATTTTAATCCTATTATGTATTGTTGGGAAGTGAGCCCCTTCTGTAATCAAGCAATGAGCTCTAGGAGGTGTGCCTAAATGCATGTGCATTTCCCTTTATTGATTTCATTATACTTTTAACAGGGTATAATCTTGTGTACTAACATCCACCATGGTTTTTCCCCTAATAGGGTTTCCACAAAAAAAATATTGGTGTTTCCTATCTCTCTAATGTGTTAATTGTTTATGGTTAATTGGTTATTCGTCATATCTGATAATTAAGTTAAGAAAAGTTTGAAAAGTTTGTTATTCTGTGACAACTAATTCACCCCCCCTCTCAATTGTTTGTCCTTGTTTTTCCAACACCATCCTCATAGGTGGCCTGCCTCATGCTTCAAAGAGATGATTTTACATGTGACTTATGGCACGGGCCTATAGTCAAGCTTGGCAAGTAACTTCTCGAAAGTAAATTCCGATGCACCACTTTTAGAGAATGTTTTGGATAATAGGGTGTCTTCTAAAACAATTGGATCTTAGTCATGTTCTAGGGATATTATTTTTGGGAACCTACACATGTGGTGTTTTGTTCAATTAAGAACCTTCCAGCCCTTTCAGGTTTTTACACATCAAAGGATACTGAGGAAGAATACGTTGGTATAAGACATCCACACCCGACAAGTGATGAAATTTCCTCACACTCACAAAATATTTATATAGCGGTCCAAAACAAAAGTACCGCTTGGGTCACCTATGAGTTCCCCAATGCAGGATGTGTCTCAATAGGGAAGCCCTCTAAGAAGGTAAAATTTAAAACAAATGTGAAGCTCAAAAATGTTCTTCGCTCACCCTAGATCACCAAAATAATGTGAGGAGAGAAGGAAAAACACTTCAGCTTTCCAATCAATGCATGCATAGAAGACAATTCATTGCAAATTGATTCATTTTAAACACCTCAAGCAATGTTATCCCCAAGAATATGTGAGTAAAAATGAAATATTCTTTTTATCTTTACACCAATTGAAGTGCTTAGAACATCAAGCAGTTAAGATAGAAATGGTGCAAAAACAATCAAGAAACTTTTTGTTTATTTTAAGCCCCAAAGTTGAAATGTTTCTAAGAAAATACGGCCTGGTCATTAAATGGTCAACAAATGTAAATCGTATGTGTGTCAACAAAATGAAAAAAAAATTGTGCTCTTTTTATGCACCAAATTTAAAGGTTCCTAATTATGAAAACATTAAATGTGTTCATTTTTAGACCCCAAAATTGAAGTGTTTTATGTTCTTTTTATGAGCACCAAAAGAGAATTCCTACGTTAGAAAGCTTTGAATTGTTTATTTTAACAACACCAAATTTGAAATGTGAGAGTTGTGTTGTTCATTTTTAGAGCACCAATGGAGATTCCTACTTTAGAAAGCTTCGAAAATGTTTATTTTAACAACACAAAATTTGAAATGTGAGATTTGTGTTCATTTTTAGAGCACCAAATGGAGATTCCTACTTTAGAAAGCTTTGAAAATGTTTATTTTAACAACACCAAATTTGAAATGTGAGAGTTGTGTTGTTCATTTTTAGAGCACCAAATGGAGATTCCTACTTTAGAAAGCTTTGAAAATGTTTATTTTTAACAACACCAAATTGGAAGTGTGAGATTTTTTGTTCATTTTAAAGCACCAAAGGGAAATTCCTAAGTTAATAGACAAAATTATTTGGTATCTCCAAAGATCTTGAACTAATTGTCTTCTCTGCACAAAACAAGTTAGTATCTTCCACAATCTTGCATAGAAATCTATTAATTCCTACAAAACAACCAATATGTTAGCAAGAAAGGTCATTACAATAGTGCAGGATCCGTGCACTTGTCTTCTAGAGCAAATGCTCAAAAGAAAAATCAAAAGCTCAAAAATATGGCAAAAGCTCAAATTTTCCATACAGGTGCAAACCCATAAATAAGCAAAAGTGTGCTTTTAGAGAAAAGGAACTAATATTAAAGAAAAGGCATCATTCCCATGGAAAAAGCACTGATTTTGTGGCAAATGCTCAGAATTCTTGCCAGTCAAAAGCATGCTTTTGTTGGGCAGTCCGTGAAATGTATCTCAAAGCTCCCAAAACCCTGTAACTTATACTTATCTCATAAAAATGTTAGTAAGGAGGACCTAGGTCCCACCGGGTGTGCCAGAATGTGTGAGGGGGAAGGAATCCATCAAGAAAATGACGCGAAGTCAAGATCAAATGCATGATTGAAATAAAAAACTAATCTAATCCATAAGCACTTAATCTATCCTATTCCATCACTCATGAAATGTGCAAATATAAGCTATTTGAATTAAATGAGATCCTAAGATATTCAAAACAAATTCAAAAAACAAAAGAAGAGATTACCATCCCATGTTGGAGTGTATTTGCATGATGTTGGGTTGTTTGTATCATTGCAAAGCCTCTATTGCTTATGTGCAAAATCTTGATGATAGATGCTTGGTTGACTGAAGAGGTTGAAGCTCTATCAATGGTGATTGTGATAGCACTTCATTGCATAAGGTAAGTTGAAATTCTAATCCTTATTTGTGAAGAGAGAGGCCTGTTTTATAGGAAAAACAATTTTGAATCAACATTCAAGATTGTGTTGGAGAATATCCAAATCAATGGTCAAAATGAGTTGAGAGGATTTAGACATGAGGAGATTGTGCAAAGTTTATTGCACAATCAGGGTGATTGAAGAATAGATTGGCTAGTTAGGATTTTGATTTCTTAGTTAAAAATTGATTGATCAGTTAGGCTTGAGTTAGGAATTAGATGGTTGAGTTAGCAAAATCAGATTGCTTTGTTAGCAAAATAGATTACTTAGTTAGCAATCCATGATTTTCTCAATCAAAAAGTGGGTGAGGAATATTAATTAATTAATTTAATTAATTAATTGATTCCATTTTGATTTTGATTTTGATTTTTGTAATTTTAATTGTTTGATTTAATTATTCAAATTTTTGAGGGAAGTGTGATAATTAAATTATTATGATTTAATAATTCAATTAATTGTGAGGAATAAGGTGAATTAGTGACATATTCAAATAATTGATGTTATTTGACTAATTAGGACGAAATAAGACTAGGTTATGACTTATTAAATAAAAGTAATTTATTTAATTGGTTGAAAATGATGAAATGTGAATTAATCAAATAACAACATATTATTCAACTAATAGTCGAATTAGGGTTTTCAAGACTTTATTAAATAAATGATATTTATTTAATTTGTCGAGAATGATGAAAAAGTGAATTAATTAAATAATGTTTTATTATTTAATTAATAGAGGAAATAGGGTTTTGGATTTCATTCGATGTCGTTTGATGCATTATGAGATGTTGTGGGATGATTTTGAGATGATTCAAGATGTTTCAGAGATGTTTTGAGATGTTTCAAGTTGATTCAGAGATGTTTCGAGTTGATTCAGAGCTGTTCTGAGTTGATTCAGAGTCATTCTGAGTTGTTTTAAGTTGATTCAGAGTTGTTCAGAGTTGTTTCAGAATCGTTCTAAGTTGTTTTGGGTTGATTCAAAGTCATTATGAGTTGTTCTAAAGTCATCATGAGATGTTCCAAATTGATTCAAAGTCATTTTGATTCATTCCACAGTCATTCTGAGATGTTCTGGGTTGATTCTAAGTTGTTTCAAGACATTTTGAATTTGTGATAAGTGTTAAGTCAATTTTACATGTCTACACTAGGTAACTTACATTTTACTAGAAGAACCTACAAGCATTCATAACTTGTTAGTACTTCACATTTTATTGAATCAAAACCTTATCTTAAATTTATTTAATATATCATTACATCATCAAATAAAATCATAGTCACTAGATCAATAACAACAAAGTTTCATACACTATGCACCCAATGTGAATAAAATTAAATTCATGAACTAACCAATCATGGTTGTGTGTGTTCTAGAGGGAGTAATAAAGAAAATCAATAAATCTAAATTATTTAATCAAATCTAACACTAATGTGTATTTAAATCATTTATCTTTATAAGTTAATTTTACATAGGTCCTTTATTTAGGTTCCCAAATATTCCATCACCTACATGACATATATATCAATTTAAATATCGGGTAACACCTACTTTGACATAGGTCTTACTAAAAAAATATATAACTAAATTCTCATCCAAATAGAAAGAAAAATAAGTGTTATAGCTTCACATTTCTTCTAAGATGTTTGTAACTTCTTGCAAATGCCTCAATTCCCACTAAAGATTCATTTCTATTGCCATGTCATATGTGTTTCTTGTTCCCATTTTCATTACTCTAGTTAATTTCTTTCCTATCACATTTTAAATCCTACAATTTAGCATGTTAATATCATCCTATGATATCCACCAAGTGAGCTCCTACTCAAGGTTACTATTGTCTATGTTCATCATCATATTATTTTTGAGAAAGTGAAATATTAAACATTACTTCTAAAAATATGAGTATGTAGTGAGATGACAAAGAAAATAGAACATCCTAGAAGAAGAGAGGAAACATACCAATGATTAAGAGGAATGTTTCCAATTATCAAATGAGGTTGGAACTTGATACGGATATAATCCTACAACTTTTCAATGTCTTACACCAAGTTATACAAGGTTATATGGCTAAATACAAAAGTATTTGGAAATAGGTACATAATCATTGTATATGACAAATACACAATTTTTATCTTGTAAAACCAATAAATGTTTTGTGGTTGTCTATATTGTTCAAACAAAATAATGCAAACATGCAACCATTCAACATTCTTGTCGTGCCTTTGTAAAGTTTATATGAATGCATAAGAATTTAATAGGATACCTTTGTATGGAACCATATGATTTCATTGAAAGAGGAATCTTGAAGTTTATCAAAATATTAATTAGGTTCAACACCTTCAATAATTGCCTAAATTGGAAACTACTTTTGATGGCTTCCTCTTTAATTGAGATTTTGCTTATTTTTGAGCTTAAGTAAGTGCATTGATAAATATCTAAACTCATACACAACTTGTTGTTAGGGGAGAGGGGCCCAAAGTAGGGTGGGTAAACTTTGGAGGTCCATGTGGTAGTTCACATGGACAAAAAAAAAAATTCCCACCACGTCACCTTGCCACTTGTGCATTCCCTAGTGTAATTTTTTTTTTAAATTATGCAACCTACCACCTGTCACGCACTGATTCATCCAACCTATTCAAAACAGGCCCATTTTTCCCTTTGTCCAAAAGTGGAGCCCATTCTCCTCCTTAATTAGTGAAAAAATCTACAAGCATTGGATCAGATGAACGTGTGGGCTCGACAACCTTGCCACCCTAAACGAACAATTTAGAGCATTAATCGCTCGCCGCCTCCTTCATTTCCTCCACTAACCAACTTTCCTTATGCATCCCTTTGCATTTACTCAGACTGTAAGGTGCATAAATCATAGATCAAGGTTCATTCAATGCTCTAAATTCTTACATATCCAACTCACTCTCATTCCTTTTGTGTGTTTATTTTCAAGTGTTTGTTTGGTTACACACCCATACTGGTTCAGCTCTATACCATTCGTTGTTCGTCTCTCCACTCTTCTTTGGTCGGATTTGCACTCTCAAGAGCTCCCTTTCTCTTTTAGGTGAGGTTTCTAACCTTAGTCAGCCTATACCAGTGTCATACAATACAACAGTATTCTACCATGCACTTATTTTTGCACAAACTTTTGTTGTGAAAATTTATCTTTGAAAAAGATTAATACTAGGAAATGTGTAGAGGGTTTCACTAGTTTTTGTTTCCTCTATACTCATCCATGCACTCCTAATATTTTGTTCTTCATTTCATGAAGTTTACTCTACATTGTGCTTTTCATATTTTCTTCCTTATATGAAATATGAAATGGGATCCCATTTTTTGACTTCCTTCTATGATAAGGGTTTTAAAGGTTTATCATTACTATTAGATTCTTTCGATGAAATATGGAAAGGGTTTGACTAGTTTTCTACCATACATTTGTATTCATGTGTTCTTTATTGCACAAACTTTAACTCTACAATTTTCTTTTTACATTTTTTTATTATTCCAAAATATGGAAATGGTTACATTAGTATTAATATCAAAGATATTCTTGCATGCACTTCTTTGCACAATAAATCACACTAAAAATTCATTTTTTATATTTTACTGTTGCTAAGAAATATTCATAGGGTTATAATTTTTATCATTTTGATGGTTTCTGCCATGCACTTGCATTCGTGTGTTCCTCATTGCACAAACTTTTACTCTACAATTTTCTTATAATATTATCATGTTATTCTGAACTATGAAAATGGTATCACTAGTTTTCATTTCGAAGATATTCTGCCATACAATTGTATTATTTTGTTCTTCCATGCACAATAGTTTTTTTTGTGAAAAGATTTTTTTCTTTTATTGTTACTACCAAACATGGAAATGGTTTTACTTGTTTACAACTAGAGGGTTTTCTACCATGCACTTGTATTTGTGTGTTTGACAATGCACAAAATTTAACTCTACAATTTGCCTTAATATTTGTTTGTTATTTCCAAGTATGAAAATGGTTTCACTTTTTTTCATTTCAAAGATATTCTGCCATGCAATTATATTATTTTGTTCTTAAATATGTAATTGCATACATATATAAATATATATATATATATACATATATATATGTATGTATATATATATGTATATGTATGTATGTATGTATGTATGTATGTATGTATGTATGTATGTATGTATGTATTCGTATATGTATATATGTAATTGTATATGTATATATGTAATTTTTTATGTATATATGTGATTGTTACTACGAAATATGGAAAGGGTTAACTAGTTCCCAATTAGTTGGTTTTCTACAATGCACTTCTACTCATGTGTTTGTCATTGCACAAACTTTAACTTTGCCTTGCAATTGTATTATTTTGTTCATCCTTGCACAATAGTTCACTTTGCGCAATGCTTTTTATATTTGATTTTTACTTCCAAATATGTAAAGGGTTTCAATGGTTCACAATTAGAGGGTTTTTTGCTATGCACTCGTATTCATGTGTTCATCATTGCACATACTTTAACTTTGCATTTTACCTTTAATATTTTTTTGTTATTCCCAAATATCAAAATGTTTTCAGTGCATTTCATTTCAAAGAATTTATGCCTTGCAATTCTATTATTTTGTTATTCCTTGCACAATACTTTCCCCAATCCTTAACAATTCAAATCTACCACCTATTTTATGTTGTCTTCTTTCCAAATCACTAGAGAGGCCTACAAATAGAGATAAACATTGAAAGAAGTCTTATCTCTTCAAAATATACATGATATACTATGGATGATTTGATCCATGCACATCATGCATGTCTTGAATAGATAATACTTATATGTATGTATATATTTTTTCATCCTATTACAATATAAGGGCTCATTCCTATTAACTTAAGACTCCTTTCAATGTATATCAATGTATATCACTTGCATATAAATAGAGAGTAAAATTGTTGCATAATAATTCACTCTACTATTTTCTTTTTCTACTTCATTCTTATTACAAAATATTCTTTCTACTTCATTCTTTTTCTACTAAGTGTTTGACTGGTTGTCCTTTATAGGATTTTTTGCCATGCACTTCTATTTGTGTGTTTATCATTGTACAAACATTCATACTGCAAATTTTTTTTTATATTTGTTTGTTATTCTGAAAAATGAAAATGGTTTGAGTGGTTTTCATTTTGAAGATATTCTATCATGCAATTGTATTATTATGTTCTTATGTATGTACATATATATACTCATTATATATGTAATTATATATGTATGTATGTATATGTATATGTATATGTATATATATACATATATATATATGTAATTGTATATGTATATATAATAAGGTTTTTTTAGGGAAGTGTTGCCTACAAGTATTGGAGAGAAGTGTGGAGAAAGAGGGTTTTGGTGTAGCAGAGTGCAGAGAATGTTGTCACAGAAAAAGAATGCACTATGCCTGAATAAGCTGAACTAAACAAAAATCAGGAATTCAAATATAGATTTACATTCAGGGTAAAACCCTTGATTGTATTGATGTTTTTTGTTTGGATTCCACTCATTCCATCTAGTGTATTACACAAGAGGGAATGTGTTTTTGAGTAAGCAATAGATGTATATAATTACATTCTTTTCCCACCCTAAACGACTAGTTTAGAGTAGTAATCACTCACCACCTCCTTCATTACCTCCACTAGGAAACTTTCCTTACACATCCCTCTGCACTTACTCAGACTGAAAAGTGCCTACTTCAGAGATCAAGGTTCATTCAATGCTCCAAATTCTCCCATATCTGCTCATTATCATTCCTTTTGCATGTGTTTATTCTAGAATGCTTGTTTGGTTATGTACCCATACATGTTCGGCTCTCCATGATTCATTGTTGGGATCTGCACTCTCGAAAGCTCCCTTTCTCTTTTAGGCAAGGCTTTTTACCTCACTAGGCCTGTACCAATGTCTATATATATTAACACAAACAAATATATATGTGTGTGAGGGGGAAATCATGTAAACACGATAATTTCATTGAATAGAAACTAATCTAAATCAAAAACAACAATCAAGATTCATTCCTTCACTCATGAAATGAAGCTTTCTAAGCTATTGAAAACAAACAATGAAATCCTATGATATCAAAATGAATTCAAAAGGAAAGGCTACCATCTCATGTCGAAGTGTGTTCATGAAGATGTGTTGGGTTGTTTGTATCAATGCGAAGGCTCCATTATTGCGTGCAAGAGCTTTGAAGAATGTGTGTACATTTTGATCAAAGATGTTGGTTGAAGCTTTGTCAATGTCAATTATGATCTTTGCATTACTTTGATGTGTAAATGGTATTGATTCTTTGATCCTTTTTGTGAGGAAAGGGGTTTGTTATATAGAATTTGTGATTCTGAATGAATGCTCTAGATCGCGTAGTAGAATATCTTGATCGACAGTCGAAAGATGTTAAGAGGATTTAGATGGGCATAATCTATGCAAATAGATTACGTAATTAGTGTGATTGGGGAATAGATTGATCTATTAGGAATATAGATTGATCAGTCAAGAAATAAATTGAGAAATCAATGGTTCATAATTTACTCAATCAAGAAAGTGGGTGAGGATAATTAACTAATTGATTAAATTAATTAATTCTTTTTGGAGTTGAATGTACAAATCAAGTTTGACTTTTGCAAACAAAGTTGCATTAGTTTGATTTGATTTTTTATGATGTTTTGAATAGTTTTATTCAATTTAATCAATTTTAGAGGGAAAGTGACATATTATATTCATTATGTTTTAATAATTTAATCGACTTAGGGGAATAAAGTGAATTAGCAACATAATTAAATAATTGATGTTATTTAATTAATTAGGAGGAATAAAGTTAGATTAGGACTTTTTAAAATAAATGCAATTTATTTAATTGGTTGAATTTGATGAAAAAGTGAAATAATTAAATAATGTCGTATTATTCAATTAATAGAAAAAGTTAGTGTTTTAGGACTTTATTAAATAAATGAAATTTATTTAATTCATCAAAAATGGTGAAAAAGTGAATTAATTAAATAATGTCTAATTATTCAATTAATAAGGGAATTTAGGATTTTTGATTGTTTTGATGTGAAAATTTCATTGAGTATGTGTGATAAGTGTTAGGTCAATTTCACATGTCTACATTTTTCCCCTCTTTGAGATAAAGTATTGGTTGCTTTGTTTCAAAGATTTTGATGTTAAGATCAAGTTTTTTCAGAAAAATTATATGCCCCACTATGCCCTGACAATTAGTGGAATGATGGTAGGACTCTGGGCTACCCCCTCGAGAGGTTGGCTGAAAATTTCAATTTTTGAGGTCAGGCTCACGACACTATTAAATTTTAGTTTCGATGCATAGAGGACAAAAACTTAAGTCTCTGGGTCTTTCGTTGCTCATTGAAATGTTCCCGAGAGCTCCCAATTTTAACCTAGGAAGGTTTCCTAAGAAAGAATTAGGGTTTTGAGGGTTAAAATAGGTAATTAGGGTTCTAATTACCTCATTTTCACTTTGATTCTATAGTGGTTTCTTGCCTCTAATTTTCTCATTTTGTTAGTTTTTGAGGAGCTATGCCAAGGATTCGATGTGCCCCACATCACGCAGATTCGGTTCAAGAGTTTGGACGTCCTGCAAGCATCGGTGACCCGGTATGTACCCATTCAATTTTTTTTCGCCTTTCCATGTTTTTGTAGTTAATGCATGAAGTCAACTTAGTCAAGTGCAAAAGATTCAAGAATCTCACACCTTTGCATTAGTTTTAGCGCTTTTGACCCTACAAAAAGCTTGCTTTTTACATACATTTGCACACTTGATTTATATTTACGCTTTTGACTAAAATTTTCACTTTTATTGGTGCCTTTGCATAGCTTTTGTGCTTTTGATCGCTTGTTTTTTTTTTATGTGCTCTTGTGTCCAATTTGCACCTTTAACAAACCTTTTCACTTTTGAAACTTTGTGGTCTTGAAAATTTTCATCGCTTTTGACAATGAATTGGTTGCTTTTTCCTTTTTTCATTGCTTTTGATAAAAAAAATCACGCTCGACACAAAACTTTTGCTTTTGACTTTTTGTAACCTTAAGTCAACTTGTTCATCATTTTTATGTTCATTTTTCATTTTTAGATCAAATACTTAACATTGTGGGTTGAATGATTATTGGGGGTCCTTAATCCACTCCAATTGAGGGAGAGATGACCACGAGATCTATTTGACTTGATCATCAGGTTTCATGAGCTAGAGCGATATTTCCTAGATGTTGTTAGGTTGTGGTACATTTGTTACATGCCCACCATTAGATGTCATAGCACGATGATGAATGCACTCATGGAGAGGTGGCACTCGAAGACCTCTTCATTTCATTTACCTATTGGGGAGGCTACCATTACTTTCGAGGATGTTTAGAGGATCCTCCACATACATGTTCATGGAAAGCTTGTTACATACTCCATTCAATGGGGAACCCATGCTATTTATTGTGTTCTTGGTGTGAGACATCTAGAGGTTCAACAGTCGGAGATTGTTTTATTAGATTTTGTTGGCAGTGTTGATCCCATTTCCCTTGTTCTTTGTGGTTTGGTGTTAGGGCTTGTTGTTCCCAATAGGTGAGGTTTTTAGTTTCCTATGGGATGGGGTATATGCATCAAGAAATTTTTTGAGCATGGGACCAGATACACATGGGGTCCATGTCTTCTTGCCCACCTATACAAAGATATGCATGAGGTTACATATTAGGGAGGGAAATCTATTTTCGTTAGTGTTTCACTTCTTCATCTATGGGGTTAGGAGAATATCTCAGTGACTTGGCTTGATGGTATATTGGATCGTACTATTTAGGATCCCTACTCTTATTGTTATAGAGATTTTCTACATTATACATTACTTGGACAACTTTCCTATTGTTGTTGTGTATTTAATGATATGCTAGGTTTTGTATGGAGACCCTATATGGATTGTGAGGTGTGGCTTGATGATCATAAGAATTTGGTGTACTATAGATAGAATAGATGGTTGATTGGTTGCACATAGTCTCTTTTGGAGAGGTATCTTCCTAATAGGGTTTGTAGGAAGATTGGAGAGAGACAAGGTCGATTTCTGGATACTTATGAGGCTCTGTTTGGTCATACCACCAAAGAGGTCTATGTCTGGGGTTTGTAGGTCGATCGAGATGTTGTTGTTTCTTCATTCAAAGCTCTTTCCCCAGTTGGATGGAGTTGGTCATTGGGCTTAGTGGATCCAAGTACTACTCTTGATTATGATCAATGGTGGGCACGACATGTTCCTTTGAGATTCACATATCCTGGCGGTGATCCCGTAGTGGGCAGAGAAATTATCACAAATCGATGAGAGAGACAACGTCTCAAGATCTTAGTGGAGTAGCTTGGTAGGGATCAATAGGATGGTGCCTAAGGTGATCTGATGTAGGCAAATCAGGGACAAGTTCCAAGTCCCCCTCCACCACCTGGGGATGGAGGTGCATAGTTAGCTGCAGAGATATGGTAGTGATAGGCCGCAGAGGTGTAGATTGTTACATTGACAGTAGAGAGAGACAATGCTTGGTAGGAGCGAGAAGGTTTTAGGGTGAAGCAAGACATGAAGATTGGGAACCATCTCATTGCTAAGACATAGTTGCAGGTTGTTCCTATTGTGCAGTTTTCACACACACGCCCCACTGAAAGCAGGGACCCTCTTTCGCTTTGGTTTTGGTATCTTGGCCCTTTCATTTTGAGGTTTTGTCTTATTTTGCATGTGCTTAAATGTTCATTTTAATAGCCTTCGTGATTCCCCTAAATTATTCATTGAAGATCTTAAGTTTTGAGCTAAGTTCGGCTTTTCATTGAAGTTCAGGATTTTCCACCCTGTCCAGATTTTCCTGGATCCTGCTCGGACTCCAGCTGTGTGCTGTCGTTCGGAGATTTTCCATCTTCGCAAATTTTGGCGTGGGTCGGATTTTTCTGGATTCTAACCTATGGTCAGGTTCCCGGGTTTTTTGATTGTCTTGTCGATTGCATTTAATGTCCTCTGTACCTTTGGCAAGCAATGTATTTAAGTGATTTCGAACGATTATTACACCATTATGCTTATTGCTTGTCGTCATTTGAGCTGAGGAGTGCTTTCTTGCGAGTGCTTGGTTGAATTTGAGGTGTTGGGTTTGTAAATTGTGGATTTGCTGGTGATTTCTTGCACATTCCTACCCTGTTCTTTGTGGGCGCCATTGAATTTCACATTTGTTGTTTCTGAGATCAATTTCTGCTTCATAATGGTATGTACTCGATTGCTTCGTTTTCAATTGAGGATTATGAGTAGCATTTTTATGTTATAAGGCTTTTGGGGCTTGAATTCCTGAATATTTGATCACTCCATGACTAGGGTTGCGTAGCATTGATTAATTTATGGTCTCCCAAGCAAATTCCAAGTTTGTTTGTTTATTTGATTTCAGTGAGCTTGCTTGAGAATCATGATTTTTCCCCTAGTAAGGAGTCGGCAATCGAAGTCTTTGAGTTTTGAGATTGCCTATGTGTTAATGGCAGATGTATAGGGTTTGAAACTTAGGGAAATCCCATTCCACCCTATTTCGCTGTGAAACAAGCCTAGAATGCAAAGAAAATCCATAGAAGGCTCATATTAAGCTTTCCCTAAACTTCTATCGTTGAAATTCATGATCGATCTGGTGTTGTGAATGAAATTGTGATTTTATGTCGCAATTCGGGTTTCGTTGTCAATACGAGATTTTTCATTCCCTCGGGACAATCTGTCTCTGGCGGATTTTCATGATTTCCTCTGCTTTTCTAGAATCTGCTATCACCTTCGGAGTTTCATACATTTCACGGATTTTCGTCGACCCTGGATTTTCCCGATCTCCTTTGTTTTCCCAATTTCCTCTTAGTTCCCGGAATCTGTTTGCTTTCGGAGTTTTACCTTATCCGCAGATTTATGTCAATTCCAGATTTTTCTGAAGTCCTATGCTGCCTATATTTTTTGAAGTTTATGAAATTTCTTCCCCTTCACGGAAATCCGTCTCTGGCGGATTTTCTCAAAATTTGATGGAATGTATGGAAATGTGGAATAGCATGATGTTCTAGTGATTTTTAATGCATTTTAAGGTTAATTCATGCTATCTTATGATCTCCAATGTGCTTTATTGATTAATAATGATCAGATTTAATTGTTAGTAGGTGTGTTCATGATTATTTAGCTAGAATCCGTCTGGCCCAGAATTTCCTGAAATTCCTCTCTGGCTCAGATTCCGCGGGTGGTCCTAAAACCCGAAGTTTATCAAGATCATTATATATTAGTTCTAATAACACCTTGATTGTATGAGGATTATTCTAATAGTGTTTTGATGGATTAACATTGCTTTCCTGTGGTTTTTACTATGATTTCCATGTTGAGTGCAGGCTGAATCAAGTGGGACAGAAGAGGGATCCTCAATGACTGATGTAGAAAAGATTAAGATGCACATCAAGAGTAAGATCCCCGAGACTAAAATCACTTCTTTCTGGTCTGAGGTAACTAATACCAATGTCGGGCTGTGGGATTACGAAGATTTTAAAGAAAGAATGGCAACAGATGACCTTCCTCTGGTGGCTAAGAGGATGAAGGAATCAAGTTTATCACATGTGGCTAGTTTTCCTTCCATGGTCCAGTGCTATGAGTTGGTCCTTGAGTGTTCCAGGCACTACGATCAAGATACACAAAGGATTATTTGTCCTCAAGGGAGAGTGGTAGCAAATCTCAACCCTGTTTCCATTACCCAAACCTTTGATATGCCAGACAGATCTCATGTGGTGGAATTCAACATGAAAGTAGCCCAAGAGTTTTACGATGAACAAATTGTGAAGTCACAACAACTTATCAATTCTTGGCTGGAGAAGCCTAAGTCTCACTACTCCAAACTCCCCAAACAGTTATTCAGAGCAAAGTTTAAGAAGGATTACTATGATGTCATCACTCTGCTCAGCAGGGTGGTTGGATTGAGAAATGCAGGTGTATTTGAGAATTGGATGTGCCACGTTCTTGTAAGGATGGAATTAGAGCTGGTTGACTATGATTGGGCTGGTATAATTAGTAGAGTGATTCATGAACAACTGTCTAATGTGTTGCAGACCAAGACCTTCATGATGACTTCATATTTGGTCTATGCGCTTGCAAGATTCCACCCCTACAAAGGATTGAGCACAAGGGGAATCTTCGGACATGATGTTATTTATGAGGTTTTTCCTCAATTGCACCTAGGAAGCTCAAGTTATAGAAGGGTGAATGATGCATTCACCATGCACATCACTAGAATGCTTCAAGGAGAAAAGCACACAAGGATTTCAGACCAGGAAAAGGAGTTCATCAAGAAATATGGGGCTTGGTTCATTCAGTTTCCAACTTTCTCCTACATTCAGATTGATGGCTGCCAGAGGGCCCCATACAAACTTCCAAGGTATCTCACCAATCATATCATATTGTTGGAAGTAACTAGGAAAATCTGTGACTTTGATGCCATTGTCAAGAGAGACAAGCATAAGACTGGTTTTGGTGGAGACTTCCCCTTGAGGATTGGCACTAGAGAGGCGTGTCCTTCCATCATTTCTTCCCAAGCTTCAGAAGAAGAAATGAGTACCCTTGGTTTGTCTTTTCACTCCAAGAGATGCAGGTTTCACATCATAGGAGATGCCCAGAAGAAGTCCAGTAGAGAATATGGTCATAAGGTTGATCTAGAAGACTACTGGGCCAATTGCAGTGATGAACATGATTTAAGGAAAAATAAATTCTCCCACCTTCCAGTTGAGTCAGTTCAGTTGTACAATGTGAAGGCGGTTCCTGATCAATTGGAAGATGATGGTGACTTGATTTAGGGTCATGCCTATGAGGTAGTGAAGGATAAGCCAATTGGTGATGTAGATTGGCTAAAAGAGGAGAAAAAAGAGTTGAAACAACTAATGGATCTAGTTATCAAGTTTACCAGGATGTAGCTAAGACACAAGCTGTGGGAGTTGGAGAATGAGGGAGTGAAATGTACTTACAGCCTGATGGGTGATATGGACCCTCACTCCACTTCTGAGGAATCAACTGGGCAGGAGGATCCTAAAGATAAAGGCAAGATAGATTCTCCTTTTAAAATTAAAATTAAGGGTGTTCATATGGAGGAAGTCCAGGAGACTGAAAAGCAAAGAAAGCCAAAGGCTAAGAAAAGGACAAGGACTAAGAAATCTGGCAAGGAGGAGACTGAAAAATAGAATCCTGAGGTTGATGCTCCTGTGCCTAAGAGGAGAAGAGTCCTAAAATTATCAGAAAAGGAAAGTTCTAAGGTAGGAGAGGAAGAGGTCACCCCACCAGTGGTGAATGTAGAAAGTTCAAAGGAGAAGGCCAAGGTGTATACAAGGAGGTCTAGGAATCCTTCTCCTAAAGATAGTGTGCCTAAGGCTGATCTTCCTCCGGTTGTTTCTCATGAGGAACCACATGATGTTCCTTTTGCTCATGAATCTCAAAGCAAACCTGGTGAGTCAGAAAATGTTGAGGAACATCCAGATACTAAAGGAGAGGAATTCCATGAAGGTGACCTATATAGTGCAGAAGTAGAAGATTAAAAGGTAATGCAATCTCCCTTGGTTGCTTATGCAGAGTCACTAGTTATGAACGAAGAGGTTAAATCCCCCCCAAGAGGAGAAGAGGAAATAGTGAAGATTCCATCACCTATACATGAGGAAGAACATGCTAAGGAAAAGGAAGGAAAGACATCTGAGCTTACTGAGAAGTAGAATTTGAGTGAGGAGGTGCCAAAGAAACAACCAGAAGAGAAACAAACTGAAGTGCAATTGGAATCCACTGTCCCTGGTTGGTTGGATAAGGAGATAAAGAGAAAGCAGGCTGTTGTGGAAGATATTCCACCGAATTGGGATGAGCTACTAGCCAAAATTGGAAAAGATAAAGGTAAGAAGAAGGCTAGGGTAATCTCAAGGATTGAAAGAGATGAATTTCATAATCGAGTTGTCCATATTGCCACTCCTGCTTCTGATAAAAACATAGATGATGTAGCTGGAAAGGATTACAATGTTCAGACTTTCAATCTAGGGCTTCATCCGTTGAGCAAGATATTGAGGATTATGAGGGGTCGAGTGCGGTCATCTTGGGTAGACTGAGGAAAGAAATAAAGACCAAGCAAGAGATAAAGAAGCAAAATGAGAATCTTAGGAAATGCTCGGAAGATTTAATGAAGCCCTTGCAATCTATTAACCCTTCTATTTCTACTACACATCCTTTGCCTTAGGAAACTATCACTGAGTTGGAAAAGATGAAAGCTTCCACTCTTGCCACTGCAAATTGGTTGCAAGGGGTGTGAACCAGAGGTGATGAATCTGTCAAGGATATTTTTTCAACAGGGAAGGATTTTGTGAGGGCGGTTGACTGGTTGAAGGATGTATTGGTTGAGGACAAGGAAGATACAGATCTCTTGTTGCAGAAAACCAAGACTATCATGGAGTACACTAGGGATAAGCTAATAAGTGAAAAAATTCTTCCTTCCTCTGAGGCTATCGAGCCTTGGGAGTGGATTGAAGCACTGTAAATTAGGTAGAAGGTATTGAAGAATATTTACAAATAGAGAAGGTAGATTGATGATACCCTAGCTGATGTGTACAATGGCTCCATTGACTTTTTTGAGATTATGATAGGGAGAAGGAAAATTGCTTCCAAATATCTGAGTTTGGAACAGTTGAGGAAGTGGTGGCATGATGTTTATGCCCCAGGTAATGACGATTATGTTTCTGAGCATCAGTTGGATGATGCAGCCACCTACATTGTTGTTATTGAAAAATACCTAACTTATAAGGTGGATTGGGATAAGTCAGTAAAGCAGTCAAGGGAAGAAATTGCATCAATTGAGAGATGACTTAGGGTTTTTCCTTTACCTTCTGTGGCTGACTTGGATAGAGTACTTTTGAAGGTTCATGAAATGCTGGATCAGAATAAGGACAAAGGAGAAGGCAGTTAATGATTAGCTACATCAAGATTTGTGCTTCCCTATTATTTTTCCATGCATTGGTCTAAGTTGCATTGGAGATCCCAGGCCGACCTGGATGAAGTTCATGCATTTAATGCACACTTTATTTTATTTTGAATTTCTCTTGGCTGACTTGTTGTGCCTTATTATTATTGTAAAATCTTATCTAGGCTGACATGTTTTGGGGGGTTCTATATATTGGGCATTTTGCCTCATTTGTAAGGGTTAAGAAGTTTTAGACATAGACACATAGAGAGAATTAGAAGTGAATTGAGTAGAGTAAGAGTTAGTAAGTAGTTGATCTCAAGCAAATATTGTAACAGAAAGCTGGAATTGTTGCCACAGTGGATAATTTGATGCAAGTAATGACATTGTGATTTGGTGCCATACTTGTGCTTCTTTTTATCTTGCATGGTTCTTGTTATTCTATCTTTAGAATTGTTTTGAGGGAGATAGTATTTATATTAGATTTGATTTAATTGTGTTCATGATTTGATATTTGAAGTGTTGCAACAATCCCTGGTCCATACTTTTCGCAACCAACTGATTGTTAGTTGCTTTGCAAAGTTAGCATGGACTTTTATAGTCATTGTGCCTAAGTTCTATTGTGAGGTTTTATTCATATCAATTGCAATAGGGTTGTTTGAATGAATGTTCATGATTTGAAAATCTTAACACCTTAGAAGATTGCACTGTTTCTATAAGATTGCAGATTTATCTGGGTCAAGTAGAAATCAGTTTTGAGGGATTGGTCCATTTTGAGTATTGGTCATTTGCATTGTTAATCTTAGGTTAAATATTAAGTTTAGAAATATTTTTGAAACCCTCATCTTTTATTATTTCTTTGATTATTGGGTTAAATCTAGGATTGAAGTATCATCATATTGTTAGATCTGATAAATTGAGATTCAGTATTTTCCTTGTAGTAAGGTCCCATTGTGATTACCAAAATTTTCACATTATCTTTGAGTTGTTTATGTATTGTCAAGACCTGAAATTAGAGACCTTGGGGTTATCTCTTGAGGCTTGCTGATAGAGATTTACCTTTCAAGAGAGATAGGATATTATATTTTGTGTGAGTTGTTGTGCAGAAAACATCATCAATAGATTGGCGCTAGAAGGAGGGCCTAAATAAGCAAGTTGGATTGATTTTTGAACACCATCTCTCCTAAAAGATTTAGAAGAAGAACAAGATCTGCTCCAGGAGAGGAGGAATTTCAAGAATTACCAAACCCTACTAGGTCTAGAAGGACCAACAGAAGGGGAGAATCATTGTCATCTCATCCACCTCCATCATCTCCATAAGCCCCATCTTCGCCAGGTTCATCTGAGTCTGAGGACATTCCCATTCCACAACCTCAACCATTCATAAATCAACCATTACCACCCCCACCTCCACCAATGGCTTTCCAAGGAACCAACCCATCTCCATTGAGTTTTGTCCTTTACAATGTCATGCCAAAAAACCCTGAACATTTTTGTTCAAAATTCCATGTCAATGATCCCAATAGGACCGTTGAGGAACACATCAGGATCTTTTAGATTGGTCTTAAGGATAGAGGGATAAACCATGAGGATGTAGCTTGTAGACTCTTTCCTTACTCATTGGGGGAGGATGCATTGTATTGCTACAACCATTTACCCGTTGGGTCTATCGAGCATTGGACTGAGCTCTATAGAGGCTGTCTTTTTGTAGAAGTTTTGAATCCCCATTAGTTCCAATGAGCTGTATCGCCAATTCACTAATGTTAAAAGAGAGGTCAACGAGCCTATAGGGTCTTTCAATAATAGGTTTCATTGTGCTTATACTAGAATGCAAACCCCTTATGTTGTTGATGAGCTCACTGCTTTAGAGGTTTATTATGAGGGACTTGATAGTTTGACAGCTACTTTTATGAAGTGGATTAATAACGCTCCTGCTAGTCTACTTGATGCATATGCAGAGGCTGTGAAAGTTAGCACTAATCTAAGGCAACATATGTCTAGACCTGTACCCTCATTAGGACCTGTTGCTCACCCTAGACAAGTTCTAGCTCTCAACCAAGCTCTGGAAAACCATACTCCAATCATGAATCCAGTACCTCAGTTGCCTCTGGTCCCTCACCTAGGACCTCCCGTGGGACAAGTTTCATCCACAATTAGTTACCCTCAGCAAAATGTGAATCAACCTCTGCATATCCAGCCTCAGGCTAGTTATCCTTCATACCTGCAAAATTCTGAAGTCTTGAACTAGTCACTAAATGTCAATGCTGCAATAAGGTATTCCCAGAATAATGCGAATTAGCCTCCATACAGTAATCCTGACAAGGAGAGACTGGATGAGTTATCTGAACAAATAAAGAAGCTGAATATGGAGGTGACTTACTTGAGGAACCAAAACAGTCAGTTGCAAGCTACTCAGAGAAATATGTAGTCCAATCAAAACAGAGAGAATCCACAAGGACAACACTTTGATAGAGGGCAACGTCATGATAGAGGATACACCAATGAAAGAGGATATAACTAGGACAGAGGTTACAACCATGACAGGGGATTTAATAATGATAGAGGGTATAATAATGATAGAAGAAAAAACTATGATAAAGGGAAATCCTCAGGTTAGAACTTTGACAGAGGGCAAGGTGATGGACAAGGATTCAATAGGAGACATCCACCGGGACAAAATAGAACTTGGAACACTAGGCCCAACAATTGAGGAGTCCCCACTCCACTGGATCAACTAGTCAACCAACCTATCAATATGTATGTCAATCAGCCAGTTAATCAAGAGAAGCCCCCTAGTGGTGTATATCTAGTTGAGGTTGCTTTGTCAGGATGGTGTAGGCTCCACAAAACAAGTCAGCATTCTGAGTTAGATTGTCAAGAGTTCCAAACAACAACTTCTATCTTTTAGTACGAAGTGGAGAACAATGCAGGAAATCAGGAAATAGTGCAATCCAATCCTTATGATTCACCAGTGTTGGTGTTGAATCATGCTCCTTTTCCTCAAAGTAAGGAGAATGTACTTGAAGAGGAATCTAAATAGTTGAAAGAAGAGGTAGACCAGGTATGCAATGGAGATGAAATGGCACAGTTATCTGATGAGAGTCTAGTAAACGATAATGGTCCCAAAGATGAATAATAGGCTTATGTTGAAGAAGTACAGACCTTCCAGAGACCTATCAGGAAGTATGACTTAAGGGAGTTGCCACATAGATGTCCACAGGCTGGAGGCCCCTTTACTACTTCCATTCCACAGAACAATTTCAACACGCCTCCAGATCCTAATGCTAGCAATAATCTATCAATGCCTTAGGTTTCCAGACAATATTTATCACAAGATCCAAGGCATGCTGATGTGCAAAAGGGGAGAAATGTTGATGCAAATAAAGACAAAATGACAAAATATTTAAAGGACACCCTTGTTGATCTAAGTGAGGAACAATTGGCCCTGTATGTTGTAGAGGAGCTCAAAAAATTAAAGGTAAGCCTATCTGCATTTGAGTTGTTAAGATTTCCAACCATTAGGAATGCAGTTCTAGGAGCTTATAATGCAAATTCCATGTCACAAAATAAATCAGTTAATGAAAGTGTCAATAGAGCATCTAGTTCTCAATCAGTAGGAAGGAAAAATAACATCCATAATCAGGTCCATATGCCCCCTATGGATAAGGGAAAAGAGAAAGACAAGACTCAAGTAGCTCAAGTGGATACTCCCTTAACCCTTTTTCAAGGAAAGACCGATACACCCCCATTCCTAATTTTTGTTCACATATTTGGTAAGAATTTGAATAATTGTTTGTTGGATTATGGTGCTTCAACCAATGTTATGCCTTTTAGTGTGTGTAAAGCTATGGGCATTACTCCTGCTGACTCACAAAAGAAAGTTATGCAATTGGATAGGACTGAAGTCAATGTTGTAGGAGAGTTAAATATGATTCATATGCAAGTTGCTTCTGATCCTAGAATCCAGCAGGTTATCAATATATAGGTGGCTGACATCCCTGATGCTTATGACTTAATCTTGGGAAGAGACTCCACCAGAGCTTTGAATGGATATGTCTCGAAAGATCACTCTCACATGTGGCTTCCCTGGAAGGGAGTGCCAAATCAGATTAGAATTGAAAGAGAACTCAGAATGAAATACATGATTATAAAATATCAGAATACCTCTAATGAAATTCTGATATCAGAAGTAAGTATGGGTAACTATGTGCTTGCGACTCCTTTTTAGGATTCAGATGTGGAGGAAGTTCTTATGTTCCACACAACACCTATTGACCTCACAACAGAATCTAGTAGTACTAAAGTCTTGATAGAACTAGATGAAAATGATAGTGATCCGGAAGACAACCAACTGGGCTTGTTAGATAGTTTTCAAGAGTTCATTCAGAAGTGCATTGAAGACCAGGTTCAGTTAGGAAAGGGAATTAACTTTGGAGAGCTACTCTTGCCCAATTGGTGCAGGGTACATAATGCCTCTCATTCAAAACTAGACTATTGCCTATGCCAAGCTGCAGTGGAACAAATACAGAAATGTATCAACCCCGCTCCTCCAGTCAAAATTAATAGCCAGAATGTCTAAGAAGATCCCAAAAGAAAAGGAGTGATGCCTTCTGAAGAGCCATCCAGTAGTAACAATGTGAGTGATACAACTAGGAAGTCTGTAGTTGTTGGTTGTTGGACTTTAAGATTTGATGGGTCCAAATCAAAGTAAGGAGCTGGGGCAGGTTTTGAGCTGATTAGTCCAAGAGGTAAGACATTTTTTGCTGCTCATAGACTTCAATTTCACTGTACGAATAATGTAGCCGAATATGAGGCTCCGGTCCATGGATTGTTAATGGCGTTGAAGAAAAAGGTTAAGATCTTGCAAGTTTTTGGAGATTCTGAATTAGTAGTCAAGCAAGTTAGAAGACAATACTCTTGTCATGACAGGAGAATGACCAACTACAGACACAAAGTATGGGATCTTATTGAAGGATTTGATGCCTTCAACATTCAATTGATTCCATGAGGCAAGAACCAGACAGCTGACTCCCTTGCCCAAGAAGCCAGTACATTGCAACCTCTGTCTCTTTCTAGACTAAAGAAGTTTACTATAGAGTTGACCCTGGTACCCTCAGTACCTGATAATGTCACCAACTTCCAAGTATTTGAAGATGACAAACATATCTTAGATTTCATTACTATCACTGATGTCTTTGCTTCTCAAATCATTGATGAAATTGAGCTCCAAGAAGCAGAGATAGATTTGGAAGAGGTAATTAATCTAAAGACCAATACAATTCCCAGGGGAATGGTGCAATTAGAGAGGATCTTTGATCTAGACAAGGTCAGAGATCAAGAACAGAATACCAAGAAGGATTCCATTAGTGGACATTGTGACAAATATAATATGGGAACTCAGGATGATGTTAAAAAAAAATTTATTGGCAAAGTATGCACTCCAAAAGAAAGAAAAGGAATCATTGATGCACTACATAGATATCCAGATGTGAGAGCCTGGAGTTATGAAGACTTAAAGACTTATGATACATCGATCATAACCCACACTATCCCTCTCATTCCAGGAGTGAAACCTTTCAGACAGAGGCAAAGGCCCATCAATGCTTTACTGGAACCCATAATATAGAAGGAAGTGCAAAAATTGTTGTCTGCAAGAATTATATTTCCAGTCAGACACTCTACTTGGGTTGCAAACTTGGTTCCAGTATGAAAGAAAAATGGTGAAATCAGGCTATGTGTAGATTTCAGGAACCTAAATAGAGCATCAAAGAAAGATAACTATCTAGTACCCTCACTAGATGAAGTGCTCCAGATTGTCAATGGATCTCAGATGATGTCCTTCTTAGATGATTATTCAGGGTACAACCAGGTCATGGTGCAATATGAGGATAGACACAAAACTGCTTTTACCACCAAGTGGGGCACTTTTACCTATAGGAGGATGCCCTTTGGCTTGATTAATGCTAGAGCCACATTCCAATGAGCTATGGACATTGCCTTCAAGGACATAATTGGTAAGTGTATAATCATTTATATAGATGATCTAACAGTCTTTTCCAAGAAGAGGGGTGATCATATCTTAGATTTATGCAAAGTTTTTCAGAAATGTAGAGAGTTTGGGATATCACTCAATCCAAAGAAATGCATCTTTAGAGTCACAGAGGGTAAATTGTTAAGACATTTTCTTTCTGAGAAGGGAATTGTAATTGATCCGGAACGCATAGAGGTCATTCTCAAGATCCCACCACCTGCCAGTAAGAAAGAAATGAAATCATTCTTTGGGAAGATCAACTTTGTGAGGAAATTCATCACTGGATTCACAGAAATAGTTAAACCACTGAATGCAATGTTAAAGCAGGAAGCCAAGGTTGAATAGAATGCAGAAGCAAAGGAAGCATTTGCAGAGATAAAGAGGTCTATTGCTGAAGCTCCTATTTTGGTAATTCCAGACTATGCTAAACCATTATATATATTTTTTTTTGCCTCTAACCATTCCTACGCTACTATGTTAACTTAGAAGTATGATCAAGGAAATGAGCATCCTATAGTGTTTATGAGTACACCGTTGAAGGATGCAGAGCTGAGATACCCAAGTGTTGAAAAGTAGGCCTATGCCCTGGTCCGAGCTGTAAATAAATTTAGGCATTATATCCTCAGGAACAAAATCTTTGCTATAGTTCCTGATCCCGTAGTTAAGTTGCTGCTGATGCAGAATGAGCTGGGAGAATGTAGAGCCAAGTGGGTAACTATGTTACAAGAGTATGATATGGAAATTCAGCCCATGAAGCTGGTAAGAGGGCAAGGGATTACAAAGACAATGGCGGAGACTGGCCCTAACCTTATGGCTCAGAGTTATAATTTAGAGGATGTTTCTCTTGGAGAGTGGTACGATGATATAGTCCATTATCTTCTAACTCAGAGATGCCCTGATCATCTTAATTCAGTACAAAGAATGGAATTGTGCTTAAAAAGTGATAGTTTTATGCTGAAAGGAGTTGTCCTGTATAAGAGAAATCATGAGGGTGTGTACTTAAGTGCCTAGGAAAGGCAGAGTCTGATAGAGTGATGTTAGAAATTCATGATAGATATGGCACAGGCCATGGATCAGCACCTTCTACAACAAACCAAATTCTTAGAGCTGGTTACTATTGGCCTACACTCTTCAAGGATACACACAACCACGTTCGAACTTGTCATGTGTGCCAAACATTGGCCGTTAGAGAGAAATATGCAGCACTCCCACTCCAACCAGTCTTCGAGGTAAAACCTTTTGCACAGTGGGGGATGGACTTCATAGGTCCCATCAATCTGCCTTCCTCTATAGGACACAGGTATATCCTTACTGTCATTGATTATTTTACAAGATGGACTAAGGCCCTTGCTTGCAAGTAGTGCACTTCAGAGGTAGTGATTAACTTCATCGAATCAGGTATCATTAATCATTTTGGATGTCCTATGTCCTTAGTTTGTGATAATGGTCTTGCGTTTTCATCATTAAAGTTCTCTAATTGGGCTTTCGATCATGGGATTATCATTAAATTTGCATCTAACTATTACCCTCAGGGTAATGGTTTGGCTGAGTCATCCACCAAAAACCTTCTGACTATTATCCACAAACTATTAGAAAGAAATCCGAAGGACTGGCATGCCCAACTTAGATTTTCTCTTTGGGTAGATCGCACCAGACATAAGACTTCCATAGGGATATCACCTTACCACTTGGTTTATGGATTAGAGCTTGTGTTTCCCATTCAGTTAAAGATCCCCACTTTGCAGTTCATTAATGACTATTATGATGAGGGAGATAAACGTGAGACTAGACTTGCTGAATTGTTACATCTTGAGGAAAAGAGAGACGAAGCCTGGAAAACTTTGCTAAACATCAGGGGGTTGTCAAGAGATGGTTTGATAAAAGAGCCAAGGTTAAAGCTTTTAGGATTTCTGACTTGGTTCTTTACTGGGATAAAGCCCATGATCGTAAGGGAGAGCATGGAAAATTTGATAAACTTTGGCTTGGTCCTTACCAGATTTCAAAAATTCTAGGAGATAATGCTTTTCGTTTGAAAACTCTCACTGGAGAAGATATCCCACTGCCTGTCAATGGGTAGTATTTAAAGCATTATTTCCAGTCCTAAGCTGTTTTCAACTCTTACCTTGTATATAGTTAGAGTAGGTTTCCCTTTTTTTCTTTGCTTTGTTTTTTTTTGGTTAGTGTAGGTTTGTTTTTGCTCTACTCTCGCTTTGAGGGTTTTCCTGTTTTTGCCTAGATGTGTTGCACCTGCATAGCAAATATATCATTAATCTAGAATTGTTCTAAGTATTTTATTGGTGGACTGTAGTCTTGTATCTTGAAAGGATGGTTGAAGTCTTTGCTATTGCCAATAGTCTCAATGTTTGATTCATAGAAAATGGGTCACTAGTTTTGATTTGAATTTGAAGTACTCTGAAATCTTATATCTCTCATATATCTTAAGAATCCTGATGTTACTGTAGGACTCTTGTGAAGTTTTGTCAGGTGAAAAATCATGTTTCTACTTCAGTGCCACTATGGTTCTCAGCCCTGAGTGTGAACTTCATTGTTCACAGGTTGAAATAAAAAGTGACATAGAAAGAATATAAAAAGAAAGAAAAGTGAACTCTTGAAAATCAAAAGAATAAATTCAACTTATCAGGGGTATTTGAATATCTCTATCGGGGCTATAAACGTCTGGCTGGCAATAGAGTTATGTTTAGGAGAGTCACAATGATAACCTCGTCAGGGCTATAGATGTCTGACTGGCAGCGAGGCTCTATCCAGGTTGCTTTTGAAGTTAGAATCTTTTATGTAGCCTATCTTGACTAAGCTTGGTTCTTGTAGTAGCTTAACAAGGGAAATGAACTCATGTGCACACACTTGGATTTTTAGTTTATGGAAGGTTCGGTCTATCCTTTGTTTCTGATTCTTTAAATCTTCGCATTCTAATTTGTTTTTTTGGCAGTGGGACTGAAACTAGAGATTCTGGGTTCTCGATTCTTGTTCATCATCAAATGCTCTGGAGCATTTTCCCAGCAGAAGTTGCCATTTGTTGTGCAATTTTCGCACACATGCCCTTCTGAAAGCAGGGACCCTCTTTTGCTTTGGTTTTGGTGTCTTGGCCCTTTCATTTTGAGGTTTTGTCTTATTTTGGCATGTGCTTAAATGTTCATTTTAATGGCCTTGGTGATTCCCCTAAATTATTCATTGAAGATCTTAAGTTTTGAGCTAAGTTCAACTTTTCATTGAAGTTCAGGAATTTCCACCCTGTCTGGATATTCCCGGATCCTACTCGAACTCCGGCTGTGCGCTATCATTAGGAGATTTTCGGTCTTTGTGGATTTCAACGTGGGTCAGATTTTTTAGAATTTCGTCCTGTGGTCGGGTTCCCAGGTTTTCTGATTGTCTTGTTGATTGCATTTAATGTCCTTTGTACCTTTGGCAAGCGATGTATTTAAGTGATTTGAGATGATTATTATACCATTATGCTTATTGCTTGCCGTCATTTGAGCTAAGGAGTGCTTTCTTGCAAGTGCTTGGTTGAATTTGAGGCATTGGGTTTGTAAATTGTGAATTTTCTGGTGATTTCTTGCGCATTCCTACCCTGTTCTTTGTGGGCGCCATTGAATTTTGCATTTGTTGTTTATGAGATCAATTTCTGCTTCATAATGGTATGTATTCGATTGCTTCATTTGGAATTCAAGATTATGAATAGCGTTTTTATGTTCTAAGGTGTTTGGGGCTTGAATTCCTGAATATTTGATCTTTCCATGACTAGGGTTGCGTAGCATTGATTAATTTATGGTCTCCCAAGCAAATTCCAAGTTTGTTTGTTTATTTGATTTCAGTGAGCTTGCTTGAGAATCATGATTTTTCCCCTAGTAAGGAGTTAGCAATCGAAGTCTTTGAGTTTTGAGCTTGCATGTGTGTTAATGGTAGATGTATAGGGTTTGAAACTTAGGGCAATACCATTCCACCCTATTCAACTGTGAAACGAGCCTAGAATGCAAAGAAAATCCATAGAAGGCTCATATTAATCTTTCCCTAAACTTGTATCGTTGAAATTCATGATCGATTTGGTGTTGTGAATGAAATTGTGATTTTATGTCGCAATTTGGGTTTTGTTGTCAATCCGGGATTTTTCGTTCCCTCGGGACAATCTGTCTCTGGCAGATTTTCCTGATTTCCTCTACTTTTCTAGAATCCGCTATCACTTTCGAAGTTTCATACATTTCACGGATTTCCGTCGACCTTGGATTTTCTCGATCTCCTTTGTTTTCCTGATTTCCTCTGAGTTCCCAGAATCTGTTTGCTTTCGGAGTTTTACCTTATCCATGGATTTTCATCGATTCTGGATTTTTCTGAAGTCCTGTGTTGCCTAGATTTTCCGAAGTTTATGAAATGTCTTCCCCTTCGCAGAAATCCATCTTTGGCAGATTTTCTCGAAATTTGATGGAATGTATGGAAATGTGGAATAGCATGATGTTCTAGTGATTTTTAATGCATTATAAGGTTAATTCATGCTATCTTATGATCTCCAATGTGCTTTATTGATTAATAATGATAATATTTAATTGTTAGTAGGTGTGTTCATGATTATTTAGCTGGAATCTGTTTGGCCCGGAATTTCCCGAAATTCCTCTTTGGCTTAGATTCTGCGGGTGGTCCTGAAACCCGAAGTTTATCAAGATCATTTTATATGAGTTCTAATAACACCTTGATTGTATGAGGATTATTCTAATGGTGTTTTGATGGATTAACATTTCTTTCCTGTGGTTTTTACTATGATTTCCATGTTGAGTGCAGGCTGAATCAAGCGGGACAGTAGAGGGATCCTCAATGACTGATGCAAAAAAGATTAAGATGGAAATCAAGAGTAAGATTCCCAAGAGTAAAATCACTTCTATCAGGTCTGAGGTAACTGATACCAATGTTGGGCTGTGGGATTACGAAGAGTTTCAAGAAAGAATGGTAGTAGATGACCTTCCTCTGGTGGCTAAGAGGATGAAGGAATCGGGTTTATCACCTGTGGTCGGTTTTCCTTCCACGGTCCAGTGCTATGAGTTGGTCCTTGAGTGTGTCAGGCACTACGATTAGGATACACAGAGGATTATTGGTCCTCAAGGGAGAGTGGTAGCAAATATCAACCCTGTTTCCATTGCCCAAACCTTTGATATGCCAGACAAATCTCATGTGGTGCAATTCAACATGAAAGTAGCCTAGGAGTTTTATGATGAACAAACTGTGAAGTCACAATAGCTTATCAATTCTTGGCTGGAGAAGCCTAAGTCTCACTACTCCAAACTGCACAAACCATTATTCAAAGCAAAGTTTAAGGAGTACTATGATGTCATCACTCTTCTCAGCAGGGTGGTTGGATTGAGAAATGCAGGTGTATTTGAGAATTGGATGTGCCACGTTATTGTAAGGATGGAACGAGAGTTGGTTGACTATGATTGGGCTGGTATAATTAGTAGAGTGATTCATGAACAGTTGTCTAATGTGTTGTAGACCAAGACCTTCATGATGACTTCATATTTGGTCTATGCGCTTGCAAGATTCCACCCTTACAAAGGATTGAGCACAAGGGGAATCTTCGGACATGATGTTATTTATGAGGTTTTTCCTCAATTGCACCTAGGAAGCTCGAGTTATAGAAGGGTGAATGATGCATTCACCATGCACATCACTAGAATGCTTCAAGGAGCAGAGCACACAAGGATTTTAGACCAGGAAAAGGAGGTCATCAAGAAATATGGGGCTTGGTTCATTCAGTTTCCAACTTTCTCCTACATTCAGATTTATGGCTGCTAGAGGGCCCCATAAAGACTTCCAAGGTATCCCACCGATCATGTCATATTGTTGGAAGTAACTAGGAAAATCTGTGACTTTTATGCCATTGTTAAGAGAGACAAGCATAAGACTTGTTTTGGTGGAGACTTCCCCTTGAGGATTGGCACTGGAGAGGCGTGTCCTTCCATCATTTCTGCCTAGGCTTCAGAAGAAGAAATGAGTACCCTTGGTTTGTCCTTTCACTCCAAGAGATCCAGGTTTGACATCACAGGTGAAGCCCAGAAGAAGGCCAGTAGAGAATATAGTCATAAGGTTGATCTAGAAGACTACTAGGCCAATTGCAGTGATGAACATGATGTCAGGAAAAATAAATTATCCCACCTTCTAGTTGAGTCAGTTCGGTTGTACAATGTGAAGGCGGTTCCTGATCAATTGGAAGATGATGGTGACTTGATTCAGGGTCATGCCTATGAGGCAGTGAAGGATAAGCCAATTGGTGATGTAGATTGGCTAGAAGAGGAGAAAAAAGAGTTGAAACAGCTAATGGATCTAGTTATCAAGTTTACCAGGATGTAGCTAAGACACAAGCTGTGGGAGTGAAATGTACTTACAGCCTGATGGGTGATATGGACCCTCACTCTACTTCTGAGGAATCAACTGGGCAGGAGGATCCTAAAGGTAAAGGCAAGATAGATTCTCCTTTTAAAATTAAAATTAAGGGTGTTCAGATGGAGGAAGTCCAGTAGACTGAAAAGAAAAGAAAGCCAAAGGCTAAGAAAAGGACAAGGACTAAGAAATCTGGCAAGGAGGAGACTAAAAAATAGAATCCTGAGGTTGATGCTCCTGTGCCTAAGAAGAGAAGAGTCCTAAAATTATCAGAAAAGGAAAGTTCTAAGATAGGAGAGGAAGAGGTCACCCCACCAGTGGTGAATGTAGAAAGTTCAGAGGAGAAGGCCAAGGTGTATACGAGGAGGTCTAGGGCTCCTTCTCCTAAAGATAGTGTGCCTTAGGCTGATCTTCCTCCAGTTGTTTCTCATGAGGAGCCACATGATGATGTTCCTTCCACTCATGAATCTCAGGGCAAACCTAGTGAGTCAGAAAATGTTGAGGAACATCCAGATACTGAAGGAGAGAAATTCCATGAAGGTGACCTATATAGTGCAGAAGTAGAAGTTGAAAAGGTAATGCAATCTCCTTTGGTTTCTTATGCAGAGTCACCAGTTATGAATGAAGAGGTTAAATCCCCTCCAATAGAAGAAGAGGAAATAGTGAAGATTCCATCACCTATACATGAGGAAGAACATGCTAATGAAAAGGAAGGAAAGATAGTTGAGCTTCCTGAGAAGCAGAATTTGAGTGAGGAGGCTCCAAACGAATAGCAAGAAGAGAAACAAACTGAAGTGCAATTGGAATCCACTGTCCCTAGTTGGTTGGATAAGGAGATAAAGAGAAAGTAGGTTGTTGTGGAAGATAGTCCACTGAATTGGGATGAGCTACTAGCCAAAATTGGAAAAGATAAAGGTAAGAAGAATGCTAGGGTAATCTCAAGGATTGAAAGAGATGAAGCTCATAATCGAGTTGTCCATATTGCCACTCCTGCTTCTGATAAAAACAGAGATGATGTAGCTAGAAAGGATTACAATGTTCAGACTTTCAATCTAGGGCCTACATCCGTTGAACAAGATATTGAGGATTATGAGGGGTCAAGTGTGATCATCTTGGGCAGACTGAGGAAAGAAATAATGACCAAGCAAGAGCTAAAGAAGGAAAATGAGAATCTTAGGAAATGCTCGGAAGATTTAATGAAGCCCTTGCAATCTATTAACCCTTCTGTTTCTACTACACATCCTTTGCCTTAGGAAACTATCACTGAGTTGGAAAAGATGAAAGCTTCCACTCTTACCACTGCAAATTGGTTGCAAGGGGCTCGAACCAGAGGTGATGAATCTATCAAGGATATTTTTTCAATAGGGAAGGATGCTATGAGGTCGGTTGATTGGTTGAAGGATGTACTGGCTCGGGACAAGGAAGATACAGATCTCCTGCTGCAGAAAACCAAGACTATCATGGAGTACACTAGGGATAAGCTAATAATTGACAAAATTCTTCCTTCCTCTGAGGCTGCCAAGCCTTGGGAGTGGTTTGAAGCACTGCAAATTAGGCAGAAGGTATTGAAGAAGATTTACAAACAAAGAAAGCAGATTGATGATACCCTAGCTGATGTGTACAATGGCTCCATTGAATTTTTTGAGATTATGACAGGGAGAAGGAAAATTGGTCCCAAATATCTGATTTTGGAATAGTTGAGGAAGTGGTGGCATGATGTTTACGCCCCAGGTAATGATGATTCTATTTCTGAGCGTCAGTTGGATGATGCGGCCACCTACATTGTTGTTATTGACAAATACCTGACTTATAAGGTGGATTGGGATAAGTTGGTAAAGCAGTCAAGGGAAGAAATTACATCAATTGAGAGACAACTTAGGGTTTTTCCCTTACCTCCTTTGGCCGACCTGGATAGAGTACTTTTGAAGGTTCATGAAATGCTGGATCAGAATAAGGACAAAGGGGAAGGCAGTTAATGATTAGCTACATCAAGATTTGTGCTTCCCTATTATTTTTCCATGCATTGGTCCGAGTTGTATTGGAGATCCCAGGCTGACCTAGATGAAGTTCATGCATTTAATGCACACTTTATTTTATTTTGAATTTCTCTTGGCCGACTTGTTGTGCCTTATTATTATTGTAAAATCTTATCTAGGCCGACATGTTTTGGGGGGTTCTATATATTGGGCATTTTTCCTCATTTGTAAGGGTTAGGAAGTTTTAGACATAGACACATAGAGAGAATTGGAAGTGAATTGAGTAGAGTAAGAGTTAGTAAGTAGTTGATCTCAAGCAAATATTGTAACAGAAAGCTAGAATTATTGCCACAGTGGATAATTTGATGCAAGTAATGACATTGTGATTTGGTGCCATACTTGTGCTTCTTTTTATCTTGCATGGTTCTTGTTATTCTATCTTTAGAATTGCTTTGAGGGAGATAGTATTTATATTAGATTTGATTTAATTGTCTTCATGATTTGATATTTGAAGTGTTGCAGCAATCCCTGGTCCATACTTTTCGCAACCAACTGATTGTTAGTTGCTTTGCAAAGTTAGCCTAGAATTTTATATTCATTGTGCCTAAGTTCGATTGTGAGGGTTTATTCATATCAATTTCAATAGGGTTGTTTGAATGAATTTTCATGATTTGAAAATCTTAACACCTTAGAAGATTGCACTGTTTCTATAAGATTGTAGATTTATCTGGGTTAAGTAGAAATCAGTTTTGAGGGATTGGTCCATTTCGAGTATTGGTCATTTGCATTGTTAATCTTAGGTTTAATATTAAGTTTAGAAATCTCTTTGAAACCCTCATCTTTTGTTATTTCTTTGATTATTGGGTTAAATCTAGGATTTAAGTAGCATCATATTGTTAGATCTGATAAATTGAGATTCAATATTTTGCTTGTAGTAAGTTCTCATTGTGATTACCAACATTTTCACATTATCTCTGAGTTTTTTATGCATTGTCAAGACCTGACATTAGAGACCTTGGGGTTATCTCTTGAGGCTTGTTGATAGAGATTTACCTTTCAAGAGAGATAGGATATTATATTCTATTTGAGTTGTTGCTGTGTAGAAAACATCATCAACAGTTCCTACTGATAGGGATGGTCTGAGGACAAAGCATGACAGTCTCTACATTGAGCGAGATCAGTTGTTGCATAGGGATACCTATTACTAGACTTTGTATGATGCTTTCATTCCTTGAGCACAATGACAATTGAGGTTTTGAGAGCCAAGTACCACTACTACTATTGCATCAGGTGATCAATCTATTAGACAACCAGATCCTGATGCGCAGCCTAATCTTTAGAGTCCTCCCCCTTTAGTCGAGCAATGACATATTTCTACTTGATCTTCATGATATTTTTTTCAGAGACTTATATTGCAAACATGATTTTGTATATATATATATATATATATTCATTGGCCCATCTAAGGCCTCATATATATGTATTATTTTTGTATTATCCTACCACACATGTTTTCGTAATGATGATTCACTATGAAATTCTCCTTTTTTGATGATGATATATATGAGTATACATGCTTTGATTGGACTTCATTATGTGTTTATGTGATGCTTTATGGATGATGATGTATGTTTATGTATTTTTTGTACTTTTTTTATGTATGCATATGATGTGGATGGATGGATCATAATTTGTCCTATATGATGTTTTATTATGCATATGATAATGTTGATATATGATGGATGTATGTATTACACATGATATATGATGTTTTCATTGGTTTATTATCATCATGATATGTATTGATGACATTGTGGATGTAGGATGTATATGCTACAAATGATTTGTGATGCAGGCCGGATGTTAGTTAGAAAAAATATTTGATGAAGGATAGAAATGTGATGTTGTTAGTTATTGATGAGTTTCTTTCACTTTTGTAGACATTGAAAAATGTCCTAAGTCTATGACTGTCATTTTTCTTGGTCGTCATCCTTTGATAATTGAATAACTTTAATTATCCAATTATGTTCGATCATATTCCTCTATTAATTAAATATTTTTTAATTATTTAATTAATTCGACTTCTCATTTCTATTCTATCCTAATTAATTAAAATTATTTAATTGTGTCGATAATATACCCCTTTCTTCAATAATTAAATAAATTATTATTTATTTAATTATTTTTCCTTCATCTATAGTCAGATAATAATGATTATTATTTGACCTTTTATTCTTCTATAATTAAATAATTGTCGAAATTATTTAATTACGAGTCATTCTTCTCTTTTGAATAAATAATCCAAATTGTTTATCCATGACCAATTTATATCTCTCCATTTAATTAAGTTGATTAATTTAATTAAATGCTCCATCTTTCATTTTCTCCAAACAAATAATTTGAATAAATTATTTATTTGTCAGTTGTCCCTTTCCTCCATTTTCTCCATTTTTGAATAAATAATTTAAAATAAATTATTTATGCACCTCCTCCAGTCAAAGATGCCCTGTCATCAACCCTTGCCATAGCCTTCATTGTTGTCATAGTTGTCAGACATCAAAGTTGTCGGCGTCATACCTATCATGATTCCTCCAAGAATGGCATATTCTTGGTGCATCAATTCTAGACCATTGATCTTGGCATGCTTTTGGAGAGTCAATCCTAGCCATCCATTGCATAACCTCCCTCTCATGCATCCTCATCTGTTGATCTTGGAATCCTTCTAGAGGATTAATCTAGACCATCCATTTGAATGGTTGTCTATAAAAGCAACCTTCCTCCTCCATTTTCAACTTAATAGCTAATTGTCTCCAACTTTCTACTTACTATTCAAGCATGGGGAGTATTTTAATTTAATGTTTTTGTTTTCTCATGCTTTCATTGTTTTCTCTTGTTTAGGTTTGGTTGATAATCTAGAGGTGTTGGTTGTCACTATTCTAGGATAGAAACTTAGAAACCCCATCTTACATTGGTGAACTCGATGTGAACATCATTTTTGGCAATTTTTTCATATGGATTTTACTTGTTTTTGTAGATTTTGGGTATGGAACAACGCAACTGTTAAGTGCAGCGATGCATTTACAGAGAAGTGATGCATTTGAAAAAAGCAGCGATGCACTCGTCTAGAAACGACGCATCTACAGGAGGCACCCATGGGCGGGAGAATTTAAATTAAAAAAACATGACACAATCGTCATCCTGTGACGCAATGTAGCGACACAACTGACGAAAGGAGTGACGCATTTGTCTGCTAGGTAAAAAGTTTCAGTTTTAGTATCTTTTTCATCTTTCTTTTGATTTCTACGAGTAGAATAGGTTTTTTGGATTTCTAATCTTCTATATGCAATGTGTGGCTTTAGGTTGGGACTCCCAAAATTGCTTCTTTTTGGAGCAAAAAAAAAATTGAGTCCTTTAGTTTTTAGTCTTATTTAAGTTTTAGTTTAGTTTAATCTCTTTGCTTTCATTTTTAGTTTAGGTATTAGATTTTGGTTTTAGTTTTGTGCTAACCCCCTTTTTTATGCTAACTTGGAGTTTGTGCAGCTTTTTTGTTGGTCCAAGATCTTTCTTTGAGACTACTAACAAGTGGTTTTGTAAGTTTGAATTTCCAAGGATTATATTTTGAAACCACTTCTTTGCTTGTTTTAGATTAGATAACACTTCATTTGGTGCTCTAAAAAGAACCATTGTCTTTCTCACATAGATTTAATTAGAGAGTAAATGAACCACAATGTCTTAGTGTTTGAAGGATGGTAGGCATTATGCTCTCACCTTGTACAAACTTGGTGATTAGAAAGCCAAACCCATATGTTTTTGTGTTTAAGCCTTAGAGGGGCCTTCCTCGCAAGATGGAATGAATCCAACTAGTTTTTCTCTTGGGCTGGTATACAAAAGGATGAGACTAAACTGTCAAGTCTTTGTGGTATGTAGGCCTTATCCATGCAATGTCATTTGAAACTTGTATGTACATTTTCTTTTAAAGGTATAAGAGCCCCTAGTAGATTGATTAAAGCCTTAAGTGGCTTGTTGTATGCTCATGAGGTGTCATGTCCCTATGTATTACTAGAACCCTCTTGTTTTTAGAAGCCTAGCCCTTCAGCCATTGCTTGGTATGGTGTAGGGTACAGGAACATGCCCGAAGTTACTCACTACTAACTCCCTTGAGTAGAGATAGTAGTTCCTGGGAAGTGACTACCCGATAATATAAAGTTGGTGTTCCCGTAGAAGTGAGTTTCATGGAGGGGAGCCAGTGCCACCAAACTTCTAAGCTATCCACTCTTGAGAAGGAGAGGTTTTTAACATTGATTCAGGGTATTTTAATGGGCCTATACCAAAACCCTTTTCTATTAGGATTGTGCTTGTTTTCTCCAAAATTAAACATCAAACCAGTCCAAAAAAAAGTGCTTGATACTGTCTGCTATGTTTTCCAGTCATATCTCATTACAAACAATTAAAAACTTGGACCAAAATCATCACAAAATATCAAAACTATCAAAAACCACATTCTAGAACCGCAATTGTCAAACACATACCCACACTGAGATCTAGAAAACCACAATTGTTGAAAAAAGAGCCACATTTGACAACCTGAACTGCAATTGTGAAACACATCTACTAAAAATTGAACTATAATTGTCTGCTAAACAAAATTTCCTAAAATCTATGCCCAAAATCTAATCAAAACAAATCCACAGTGACCTATGTCTAATAAACCAAAGATCTGTAAGTTCCACCACCTCATTCTTGCATTACCATTAGGATGGCATCACATTATAGGTTATCTTTCTCCATCCTTTGCATTGCATCAACCAAACCTTGATCCTTAGGTTGCATTTAGACTTTCAGATTTTGAACATAGGAACACCTTTGAGCTTTTGGAAAATTCTTGGTCACAAACTCTATTTTTCATTGACTATTATCCTCCATACTATCAAAACCTTTTCATTATCACATTTATCACATTTGAGTCTTAAGCTTTTGTCATAGCCTTAGCTCAAACCTTGTCAAAATCATCTCCTTGAATGGTTAATGACACTTAGAATGGTTGCTTTGAGTTCACATTAGCTTCATTTTCATCCTTTCTTCAAGATTCCTTTGCATTTAGGTTACATCCTTATCCCAAAAATTTCATCTTTACCTTAGCATCATATCAATCTTTCATCCATCAGTCTCATTATCCTTGAATTTTTATACCCCAAAAATACAAAAACATAATTTCAACCTTAGTTGCATTATTACCTTAATCCTCAATTAGCACCATTTAGTTACCTCATCATCATTCTTAATAATTAGTATCCTTTAGTATCTATTAGCTTCATCCTCATCTTGCACTAGCTTCATTTATCCTTATATCCAAAAAAAATCCAAAAAGATAGTTTAGTTCATCACCATCTTGCATTGCCTTTCAACTTGCAAAAGTCTAACATGGTTGAAACAAGGTCACAAGCCAAACAAAAGGACATGGATTTCCTAAGCGACCCCTTTCCTGACAATGCCATAGATTCAAATCAATCTTCACCTCACAACAACACATCACAAACAGAAGAAAGTGACCCTTGGGAAGACATAAACCTTGAACAATTCAACAAGAGATTGACCTCTCAAGAGATTGAAAGGGCTTATCAAGATCCTAGAGTTTTGAGTATAGTTGACCAACTTTTTGGTGCAAATCCAAACAATTTTTTCTATGCATTAGCCAAAAAGGGTGTCAAGTTACCTCAAGGTTTTGACGTATCAACCATTGTAGAACAAGAAACTAAAAATCCATTTGGCATGCCCTCATCACAAAAAATGACAAGAATACCCCTTGGGACAACTACACACATGAATAAAACCACCACAACACACACTCCGAACATCTCAACCTATACCACTACACAAGGTCAAACTTTCACATTTGGCAGTTCCTCAAACGCCATGGGTAAAACTTTCATGAATCCTCTCTTTCAAAACACAAATCAAGGGTCCACATCACAAGGTCCTACACCTTTGATCCAAAATCTAAACCAAGGTCACACACTCTTGACCCAAAATGCAAACTTCTATACCCACATCACAAAACACAAACCAAGGGCCCTCATTCCAATTCTAAAGTACACCATTATATCAACCTACACTAAACAAACCTAGGAAGGTGTGCATTATCTCATGAAGGGTCCCAAATAAAAACCACAATCAAGGGTATACTACATCATTCCATAATACCAATCAAGGGTCTATTCCATCACTTTAAAATACAAATCAAGGATATTCCAAAAATTCACTCAAGGATCAATACCCTCACTTCAAAATGTCAATCAAGGGAACATTCCTTCATATCAAAATGTCAACCAAGGGAACATTCCTTCACAACAAAACATCAATCAAGGGCCTACACCTTCATATCAAACCGTAAATCAAGGTTCCATACCATCACTTGCAAATCAAGGATTCAATTCCCAAAACCAAAACATGAATCAAGGGTCCATACCACAATTCCAAAGTACCATACCAAATACAAATCTCACCTCTGGAACAAATCTAAACACCAATTTCATTCCAAATCAAAACAACTGACACCCATATGATAATCAAGGTTCCATATCACAAAACATCAATCTAAATCCAAATCCAACATGCAACACTAATGCCAACACTATGACATCACATCAAAGCAATGCAAAACCGTCCCTTGCAAACTATTTGATACAACACATGTAGACCCTTGAACAACAAATGACCAGAATGCAATTGGGAACCAACAAGAAGACATACTTTGTGGAGTTGTTCCCTTTTCCATTTGATCAAAATCTATACATGCCACCCTTTCCCTCGTATTTCACAACACCACGTTTGCCTAAATATAAGGGGATGGGTGATCAAGTAGAACACATCTATGAATTCAACACATCATGTATGGAAGTTTCATATGACCCCACCTATTTGATGAGGTTATTCCCATGAAGTCTCATAGGGGCAACCTTAGATTGGTTCTCACATCTTCCACAAGAAATCAAAACATGGGGTGAACTAGCTGACAAATTCATTAATCATTTTACCTTCAACATTAAAAATGATGTCATCGTTGCAACATTGAGCACAACCAAACAAGAAGAAGGGAAATCACTTACCTCGTTCTACCAAAGATGGTGAGGCTTGGTTAGAAAATTCCCTTGTCATATTCCTGAAAAATAACTTGTCACCATGTTTGTAGAAAACCTTAATGGAGAGTTGATGAGTTGAATTCAAATCCAATGTTGCACAACCTTTGAAGAGATTCTTGAGAAAGGTGTCCTTATTGAGAAATGGCTTATTACAAGAGGATTGGTCAAGATAAACAAAGGAAATATGAAACCCAATAATGATAAAAGTAAATATTAGTCCTGAAACAAAAATGTCACAAATGACAGAGTTGTTGATGCCAAACTGATAACCAAAGGACCAATCATTCAAATTAAAGGCCCTTCTCCATCAAACACATCCAGTATGCTGAATATCCAAACACAAAGTTAAAAAAAAACACTAAATGTTGTCCAAAATAACCAACAAAGAAGAGGTATTCCTTGTGTCAAGAGAACATACACCCCCTTAAATCAATACTCAAATGACTTTTGCAATCTAATGTCATCACACTTCTAGACACTAAGAATTACGAAACTTCCTTGATCAAACCAAATTGATGGAAAGACAATGAAAACTGTGAATACCGCTGTACAAAAGAACACAAAACATCTAGATGTTGGACACTCAAGAACATCATTCAAGTCCTTATTGAGGATCAAACCATTTCAATTGATAATTCACAAGGAAAAACCAATGTTGATCACACAATATTCAAGACCCCTTTGCAAGACCATGATAAAGGAAAAGCCTCCTATTCAAGGAATAACAACAATGCCAACTATGCAGCCATCAAACATGATTGCAACACTATCATCCTTAATGTGATGCCCTGTGATGATCGTATTGCCACTATAAACATAAATAAGCCAAAATCATATTGTGTTGTCACCACCTGCAGAACCAAGATAACTATTCCAGGTCCATATGAAAATCCTCAACCAAAGGGTCAATATAACCTTCTAGAGAAACTAGGGAAAACTTCGATGCAAATTTTTATCTTGGAACTCCTTCGCATTTCACCACAACACAGAGCAATGCTTGATAAATCCTTGCAAGAAGCCTCTGCACCTACAAACCTAGATGTCAATGAATTTCAGGCCATGGTTGGATACCTCACTATGCCACACCATGTCACCTTCTCCGAACAAGACTTTCTGGCACCAAAATCTGATCATAACAATCCTCTACACCTAGAAGTATGCATTAATACACACAAGATTAGACGAGTCCTAGTAGACAGTGGAGCGGGCTTGAATATTTTCTTACTAAATTAGTGAAAGCATTGGGATACTCTGAGAATTGTATTGATCAAACCAAGAAAATCGTAATCAAAGCTTATGATTATGTTGAATGATCTTCCAAAGGTGTAATTTCACTCCTAGTGAGAGTTGGCCCAACAATATAGGACACCCTATTTCACGTCTTTGATTTGGATTTACATTACAATATCCTCCTTGGTCGCCCATGGATTCATGCCATGCGGTCTATTCCCTCCACTTACCATCAATGCCTCAAATTCCCACATAACAACATTGCAATCACCATTCCATGTGACCCTAATCCTTTCCAATATTGTTCCAACCTCAAAGGAACTGCTGACTGTCAAGTGCCCACCAATCAAGAGGCCTCATCTTCCACTTCATCCACCACTCCATCTCACTACATTGATCCATTCACTCTTGTCAAATCATCCAACATATTCATTACACCTTCCACACCTAAAATCCATATCCAAGACAAAGGCTATGAAGAATATGATATGAAGAGTCTCTTTTTCATTGGAAAGTTACCCAAGTCACCAAAGTCATATGGAAAACAACATCCTATGCAGCCCAAAGTTTTTATCCACAATCCTCCTACCACCTTCACTAGATGAGGGGAACTTGCTAAAGAATCTCTAGATGACCACATTCTTACATGGTTGTACAAAGAAGAGGACATTGAAACTAAGAAATTTCTAATTGAACAGTATCCAAAAGAGTTCTAGATAATGAAACAACATGGATATGATGGACACACTAGCCTTGGTCTAAACAAGTAGGGAATGTTGCAACCTTTACAACCTCCTAAGTTAATAAGTCATCAAGGGATAGGGTTTGTTCTAGTAAAAGTGACTATTTGAGGTACCAGGTCACCCTCAAGTGAGGTTTCTAGTGCTTCAGATGAGAGCGAGACATATGAAGACCCTTGGGATTATGATGTCAATTCCAATGTATATTAATGGGACTCCCTATCCTCCACCACTTTTATAGACCTTGACAAACTATTTGGGGAATTTGACCAAATGCTTACCCTTGATTCTTCATGAAATCCATCAAGTACCCTTCTGAAAATGTCTTTGACTAAGGAAGAATGGCTCCAACACTATTTTTGGAAATCCATTGATCTAGCCTTCTAGGAGCCTAATGAATCTAGCTCCATCTTTACCCTATCTGCCTACACCATGATTCTTGACAATAACGATGGTGGCTTACCTCTTGTTTACCCTCAACTTATAGATTGGGACCAACAAGGACCACCAAGTTTGGACACTTTTGAGAACGATGAAGCAATTGATGAGTTCATGGGACTTCGTGATGAAATACCGAGTGGAGATAACAAAGTTGGATTTTCCATAGAACTCAATTATACTACATACTTTGGTGAGGTCGTCCTATCCTCTAGTCACAAAAATGAAAATAAAAATAATAGGTCTTCAAGTTAAAATTGAAAGGCTCCTGTTGACCATGAAAAAGTAAAAATAAAGGATGTATTTGAAGGTGAAAACCTCTTAGAGGTGCCCAAGGATGGAGGAAAAGATTGTCTTCCAATAGACCGAGAGAGATTGTTGTTTCTCATAGAAGAAATAGAGGAAGTCAACATTGGAACATCAAATAACTCCAAAATAATACAGTTAGCAACATCCTTGACCACTAAGGAAAATCCTGATTTCATAACATTCTTCTTAGAAAGACAAGTCAATTGCACATGGTCATACACCAATATGCCTAGATTGAATCCCGAATTGGTTCTACATCACTTACCATTGCTACCAAATTCCAAGCCATCCAAACAAAAGTTAAGAAAAATACACCCCCAGATCGCACTCCTTGTCAAGGTAGAACTAAAGAAGCTCTTGGATGTTGGATTGATTTGCCCAATTGATTATGTAGAATGGATATCAAATCTAGTTCCTGTCACAAAACCAAATGGTAAAATTAGAGTTTGCACGAATTTCTAAGACCTCAATAAATCTTGTCCCAAAGATGATTTTCCTCTACCAAACATTGGCATCATGGTAGATTTAACTGTTGAACATGAAATGGTATCACTAATGGATGGATTCTCATGGTACAATCAGATCAAAATCGCTACTGAAGATCAACCTGGTGCAGGAGCACCCAAGCACTTCAAGAAACATTTCAAGAGCCAGGAGGATGTAGGGGTCATGAAGACCTATCAAGGAACTCAGAACATTAATTATGACATTTTGAAGCCTGTAATGACTTTTAAAATGGTTAAAAACATCAAAGGAGTCAAATGTCCTAAGGGTCCAGATAAGAATCATAGGACCAAAATGCATTGTAATTGGACAAATAATGTCCTAAGAGTCTAGATAGGTTTTTAATGTTTTAATCATGTTAATTAAGGTTGAATAATGTCATTTAATAAGTTTGAAGGCTTTTAGTTAGTAGGAGTTAATAAAATAAAAGTTGGAAAATTCAAATTTTAAACTTCCAACTTTGGGCGAGAAAGTGATTTTTAGGAGTTTTAGCAACTTTAATGTAATCAAACCAATTCCAAACGGTTTGAGCAGTTGTGGGATGGGTCTATAACCCTAAAGGAAACATTTGTATGGATTTTGTACAGATTGCTACAGGAAAAAGCAAAAAAATAACAATTTCTTGCATTTTTCTTGTGCTCTTTTGATGATTTATTGATTTCTATTGAAGATTTGTTTAGTAGGATAGTTTAGGGACTTGTATCAACTTTTTTTAAAGTCATTTGAATGTCCTGAAAACAACAACAATCAATTCTTTGTATATTATTGCTGACTGTCCTCAAGAAAGTGCAAATTTTCATTGATTTTGAGGGTTTTTATGGATGATTGATTCATTTCAAGGTAGAATGATGTTGTAACCTTTGAAATGGATCACTTCTAACATGTATAATACAAACCTAACAACTAATGTGCAGGAAAAAGGAAATATTAAGGTGTACACCAAGATTGGACAATGCAAAGTGCATGAGGATGGGGGCTAAAGTATAGCAGCAGGAGATCTACCTTAATAAGGGGCAAGTTTTTGAGTTTGGATTGATTTATTATGTTGATCTAATGGTGAAAAGTCAAAGAGAGGGATTTGGAAGTGTTTGGAATGCCAAGATACAAGAAGCCCTAGTTTTGAGGCAATTTAATGAGTGTTTTGTGTTTGACGGTGTCAAGGGTGTCATAGGTGCCTAAAAACCTGAAAATCCTTGGTTTGGGAACTGTTGACACTAAAAATTGACGAGGTAACAGTGCCTTATGGGAAACTCAATTTAAGGGGGACCTTTTGCGCTAAACTGAGTGACCTCCAGATTTTTAAAGAAGTCAGCTTCTTTTATAATGGGTTTTGGAAAGGGAAAATGAAACGTATATAATGAAGCAAAGACTAATCTAAGGCGATGTGCCAAAATCTACTGATGGGCATGATAAATCATAGATTTAGGGGCCTAAATGGTGTTGTTGCATCCAAAATATCAGAGACTTAAAACTATAGCATAGACAATTCATTTATTGACATAAAATAATATTGCATACATCCTCGCTACTAAGAAGAGTCATTAAACATGATTTAGGTAAGCAAGCTTGTATTCAACATATACAGAAGTTCTTCAAATGAAATGCTTAAGACAATATAAAGCATAGTTTACGGTTTAATCAAAGCATGAAAAATAGAAAGGCCGAACAATTGGCACAGTCTGAAATTTTCTTGCAAATAAAAGTAAAAGAGGCCTGGTGTCTTTGCTAAAACCAGCGTGTTTTTCTAAAAAAAAAATTTGGACCATCTCTCATCGACAGAGAGAGTATATATAGCAAGAAACGAAAACTCCCACCGCTTTGGAGAACTGCAACAGAAAAGATCCCGCAATCCCTTGCAATGATGCCTAAATCAGAAGATTCCCAAGGCCATTACAACGGCATCAAGCTAGAGCACAACATCCGGTCATCCAGGTGCAGGTGCATCCTTCGTAATGATGGCGGTGGTTCCAACCAGGCTCTAGGCGACAAGTTTCATCCACTACTGCAAATGACTTATGACGAGCGGCACCCAATAGCATTATTTCCCTTAGCCAGCTTATCGCCCGCTCTACAGATCAATCGTAAGGCATGTGGCAGCCTTTCGCTGCCCGCACGAAACTTTCTCCCATTGCTTCCGAGAGATTGCGAAGATGCAACATGTGTCCAATGGGCGGAGATCCTTATCACAGCAAAGGGAAAGTTCAAACAGCTCGTCGTAAAGGACGTGTGGTAGCATTTCGCTGCCCGTGGTTGTTTATTTCATCCCCTCATGAAAAACTTGCAATCCGCCGCCACGTAGCATGATGTAGGACCCTCTGACACTTTTTAAAAATGACGGCCCTGCAAAAGCCTTTCACAACCCGAAGAGACTTTAAAGAAATAAGAAATAAAACCTCCCGCAAGTGCGACACATGGACGCCCAACGCAGCTATTCAGGACTCGAAAGGGAAGTCGTTATCCGAAGTGCGAAGAGAAGATACGCAAAGTGGCAGATCAAAACTTGATGAAAAGCCGAATAAACTCGGCGATGCACAGGCCGACGCACACACAATACAAAAGAAACCCGAAGGGAGCTGCTGAAATATTTATTTTAACAGCTTTTGGCGACTATCAGGGGCATTTCAGATAAGAAACGGAGAACCCAAAAATCTCTCTGGTTCTGCAGACCAGAGCTTTATCCATAGGGATAATAGAGTCAGAGTTTGGAAAGAGCCGTCTGCAAGGGCGACCATTCATTTTCGGATGGCTTTGCCATGCTACGCAAATTTTCCTATGCTCCGCGTAGATCAATAGCTTCCTTGTGAGGCAACATATCGGGTAGACTGGCGCCTGCTTGTATATGGAAAAGCAGCTGCGAGAGTGGATGAATGACTACCTCAATTTCGACTGTCGTTGGGGAGCTGCTGAACTCCCTGAAAGCCTCCGGGTCATTTTCCTTCTGCTCAATAACCTCAGCAAACTGTGTAGTTGTGGCAATAGATCCATCCTCGAGGAACAGGGACGGCAGCCCCAACTTGCCTAATTCAGAGAAACTTCCCTGTATGCCATCCAATGCCTTACCTAGAAAAGCTGTGGCTGCCTTAGTGCGCTAGAAAGCAGAGTGACAATGAATGAATTTATTTGCTATTTGAGTAGCAATGTCTCGATCTTCGATACCCACCCCGGCAAGGATTTCATCTGAGATGGAGTATAGCTTGTTGAGCAAGTCCCTCACCTCGGGAACCTTCTCCAGGATGAAACGTGGGAACTGCTTAATTGTATTGTTTGCCTCTTGATTGAGCCTTGATGCCTTGTCGATAAATCAGAGAGTAGGCTGCAGTGTTAGGCAAAAGGTCTTGACTTTCTCCTAGTGAGAAATGTATAATTGCCTAACTAGCAAAATGACATCAGGTTGGGCAAGGGAAGGCAACAGAGAGGCTTTAAGCGAAGAAATCTCTACATCTCTTGAAATAAGGGCCTCAACTAATTCTGCCTTTTTCCTTTTCTCGGACGCCAGCTGCTCCGCATAGTTGTTCATTTCTTTATTCCAATTCTGCTCAACTTAGGAGTGGTTCGCTGATTGCTTTTCCAGAGAAGCGTTTGTCTCTCAGAGTTCTTCCTCCAGTTTAGCCTTCAGGCCTTTAAACTTGGCCTCTTTCTCTTGTACTCTTTGCTCATACTAATCTTGTAGGCGCTCCAATTCCTCACCCTTTTGTGCCATCCCCTGACTATGCTCAAGGCGGAGGCGTTCAAGCTCTTCCTCTTTTAACTGTAGGCTATGTCGCGCTTCTTGGTTCTTTCTTTGCAGTTCTTTTATTATGCCTAGGTTAGCAACCTGGGTTTTCATAATTTTGCCCTGAAGCTTGTTCCTCTCATTCTCTGCTATCAGCACCCTTTCAGTCATTCGGGCGATATCTGCCTCTAAGGATTTCTCTTTTGTTTCAAGAAAACTCACCCTTTCCTTGGCTACCCTGAGCTACTCATCCTTCTTCTTTAACTAGCGACTAGTTTTGAAGAAGTTGGAAGTGACTACCCGTTGCGCTTCCTTCATGATTTCAACCTTATCTTGTGGTCGGGCTACCTTCATGTCGAGTCTGATAGCATATATCTCATAGTCTTCAGGTTGCATTTCTCCCTGAGGCTTGCTTACCCTTGGGTACATGGTCGCAAATTTTAATTCTTGTCAGGCCTCATCATACAGAACTTTTACTCTCGGCTCGGCAGGAGCATTGTCATCTTTTTCCTTGCGTTTCCTCATTCTATTTGCGCGTGCCTCTTTTCCACAATCTATCTATGCTATGAATTCGGTTGGTGATGAAACTAGCCCACCTATAAAAGGAGCACCAAAAAGTAGGGCATAGGGATAGGTAACCTTCATAGGCACAAGCATTTGCTTCTTCTGGAAAGTGACTGTTTGTGGAGATAAGTGTGGCACGCTCCATATTTTGGTCTAAGAACTATCAGCAGGGCTAGGCATTTATGGTGGCTGAATCAGGGAATCAGTCATAAGGCTCATTGGCTGGGAAAGGGGAGTTGCTAACGGGGTGTCAACTTGTTGCAATGGAAGAGGATCTATAAACATAGCGGAAAAAGAATGGGCACCGACAGGGGCAACGTTTTCTGAAAGTGAGGCAAGGAAAGTCTGAGTGGCAGCGGTAGGCATGAGCATACTCGGAGTGATTACAAGTGGGTGGGCCTGCGAAACCTGGGCGAATCCAATAGAATAAGTTGGACCAAAAGCAGAAGGTAGAGGGTTCAGACTTATGGTAGGAGTTGTCAGTGAAGTAGGGGTAGATACGAAGGAATGAGATGCAAGAGAAGGAGCGAAATATACCTATTGACTGGTCGATGGTGGTTCCAGAATTGTTCGTGACTCCCCCGCAAACTCCGGTATCTGGCTAGCAGCAAGTGTTTCTCCTCCGGCGGGTTCTTGCAAAACCCCTCCAATAATACTTTTTGTGCACTGCCTTTTCGCAAGCGGACACTCACTAACTTTGGCAGCCGAATCCATCTGCTAAGGTGTTAGCTTGGCTGGTTTAGTGGCCCAAGTGAGTGTATGCGAGCCTCTTGAGATATTAAAATATACGTTCGTGGCCACATAGGCGGCATGCCTGGAGACCTTGCCCCTTTGCACTGAGGAGGACGATGTCGCCGCTTCTTCTTCATGCTCCTTGGATTCCTCCCCCTCTTTGCTCCTATCAATACTAGAGCTTGGGCTGGGGTGGCCTTCCTTCCACCATCTTTCAAATTCCTGGTCATCATTTACCTGATTGTAAGGAGCATCTAACTATGCTACTTCCTGGCGATATTTCTAGAAAGCTTTTATTTTTTCATCACTCCATTCCTCATCCCTCTTCAACCTATTATACATGCTACGCTCCATGGGAACATTATCTTTGGCCATAGCCACAGGAAAGTAGAACTTGTGCCATGGACCCCTAGTGTCCGGCGTAGGGATTTGCGCTAATTCAACAAAATCATCATCTCTATCCGTTCGTGAATTAAGCCACTTCTCCCAGTATGGTCGGGAAACATGGGTAACTTTCATATGTGGCTCCGATAAGTCATTGAGAGGGTTGTATTCTCACTTATCGTTTACCAGTACCAACCCTAGATGTGCCAGCTTGTCCTCTAACAACTGGTGCGATTGTTTTTAAGCAGAGTTACCGACTTGAAATTCTTTAGACAAGTGAAGAATCCCTTCTTCTTGACCTTTTCGCTACTACAAAAAGTGAAATCAATGACACACACCTGCCGGAATATTTCTAGCGCGAGCACTCTATCCGTAACGCAAGCTGGGAGGAGGAAAGGTTTACCAGTAAAAAACCGCATTGGAAGGATTGTAAAATCCCTGCCTAAGAACCAGTCACAAGCAGGGGTGTAGCTTTGCATAAATCTGGTATGCTCCTTATCGAGCTGGATAATATCACCTTCTCCGATCAAATCATTCAAAATCAGGGCTATGAAATATTCTGCAAATGCATAATAGTCATATGATGTGGAAAGGAAAGGTGTCCATGTAGACACCGACTTCCTTTTATTTTGCTCATCAAAAATTGATAGCGGAAAAAATCGGGCGAAGAAATCTAGATTCTGATGCAGAAACATGTGGACCAGGTAGGAAAGAAGCCTAAACTTCTTCTCCGCCTGATAATTCTCAATTTGTTATTTCATTTCTTCAACCATGAATTCAGCAAAATCATACTAGAAGAGTTCATGCTGCTTGCGAAATTGCATTGCAGGTCCCAGCTAAAAGCTTTCTATCTTCTCATCAGAGTCTCGGCCGCAAAAAAATGTCAGTATAGACATGGCATCTTAGAGACCGCAGAATGCACCACGCGATAATGGGATACTTTGCGCTTTAGTGGCCGAGATACCTTTCTTACCAGTCTCTTCTAACAAGAAATCTGAGCTAGTTTTTATCTTCCTCCATATTTTCTCTCCCTTGCTTGGGTGAAAGGGCTCGATAGTCTCCTTCCTTTTACTCAGATCCGGTATACATAACATGTGTCAGATGGCCTCTAGAGTGATATGCACCCTCAAGTTGCGGCCTTCAATGTAGTGGGTATCAGGATTATAATGCTGAATAGCAGCATCGACCACTTCTGGGCAATAGTTTACTAATGGGACCATGTATTGTGGGAGACCACTATACCAGACTCTACTTGTCGTGGATTGGTCTGCCCTTAGTGCCGATAACCTTACACAAGCTGCCTCTCTGAGGGACTTAGGGTTTTTCGCGAGCCTTGGGTCATAGATATTGTCCCATTTTTCCTCAACCTTTTTCTAGTTACTCCATTTCTTAGGTCTATCCAGCTCCTCCGTGTAGGCTCTTCTCGTCTTGCTAGGTATACCAGGTGTGGCGTACACCACATCCTCATAAATATATACCTCTACTGAAGAACGAATAGCCGTGAATAGTTCCTGGCTAATTTCCTCCTGTATTGGCTGAGCTGAAGATTTTGACATTCTCCTTCTCTAAAGATTCCTGCAAGTTCCTGGCTAATTGTGACTATGCTCGGCTCTAGATAGATAGACAGAAAACACTCTACACTTATCCTGGGTGTTTGTAAAAAGACTTTGAAATATTAAGTTTTTTCATGCAATAATAGCAACCATTCCCAAGGTAGTAAGTGAAAGCAAGTCTTTTGCATTTAATTTGGCATGTACTGTTAATCTTGCAACTCATGCAAGATGAACTGATTGCTATTCCGAGGCGGTCGGAGTTCATTATTGCATTTGGGTGATAGTGTGATACGTCCTGATCTTCTTGGAACTTGAGCTTGCAACTGGCTTGCCAACCCTGCGTTAGCATGTGCTGGCAATTAATATCCCAATCGAAATGATTACGCCAAGCGAACAATCACCACCTGAAAAGATATGAGTATCGTCTTGGGCTCTGGGACGCGCTTGAGAGATGACACAATAGCCTACGGCCATACGTCCCTCCACCAACAAGCGCCACCTTTTTTAAAACTAATTAATCAGCTTCATTTAATTAAGCACGCATCGAACCGTGCTATCACGAATGTAATTGGCCCGAAAATGTGAACAAACGCAGACCCGCCTTTCAAGAAAACAGCTAGCATAACATCACATTTTTTAGAGGTGGATTAGCATGGGTCTTGTCAATTTTTCTATAAATAGGCCAGTAGATAGTGAGCAAAACATACTTAGCATTTGAGAAGTGATAGGTCAGTAGCAGAGCGTTAAGCCAGTCTTTTCATAGGTTAGGTGGTAAAAAAATTCGACATTAGCTCAGAAGCCTAGGGACAGTGTCATAACAATGAATACCCCAATTCGTCTAACCTCGTATAAGTCACAGATGGCATTCCTAGGTGAGATTTCAACTAGGAGACTGAACAGGATGACAAAGAACAAACATTCTTTGGTTTTGGTAGCCATTAAGTGGGTCCTAGGAAAAGATTGCATAGAATATGAGGATAAGTATAGGGTGAATACCGACATATGCTTCCACTTTGTAGCATCCATGCTGGACATTTGCGTTCCCCGGCCACTTATCCTGAAGTTGGTTAAGGAAATCTTTTCGAAGAAATACTTGAATGGTCTTGGTGAGGTCGTTGCACATGTTGCCTATGGGATAGGTCTGCCAACAGCCAGCGACCTGCGTCACTTTATTGAGGAAGAAGTTGTCGTCGTTTGGCTGCTATTCCTCAGTAGATTCCACCTGTAGACCCGTAACCAGCACCAGCAGAGGGTTACTCAGGCCCTACATTTCCTGTTTCAGAGCTACAACATGATACCTTTCTACAACATAGATTGGTATACTAACTTCAGGAACTTGGTGTTTCCACCGCCAATGGCGGTTGTGCCAAATGATGCTGCCAGCACCACCGAGGAACCTGTGGATGAGGAAGAAGTGGACGCTGTAGTGAATGCATCAATTGCCGCCAGTCATGCCTTCAAATAGACAACCCCTTTTCCTGCTTGTTCAAAATATAACTCTCCTGCTGTATATAAGCCTGATAAAAAGCTATCATATATAATGTACCTCAATAGTTGTAAATTTTGAAAAATGGCTTCCCAACCATTTTTGTGATGAAAAGAACGTATATAAATAGATATCCATCTTTTTAAAAAGAAAATCCATGCTCTTTTCTTCATTCTGTGTTTAAGCTTTTCTGGGTTTGCAAGTTTTATATGTTATTTTCGCACATAGGTTTATTTTGTGTAAAGCAACTCTGGTATTCCACCCATCAATAATAATGAGTTAATTTCATAGAACGACAACTGATTTTAGAAAAAAGAATCGGCCAAACAAATGGGAAAGAAAAAAAAGTGCTATTTACATATGTACAAAGTAGAGCTTAATGCCTAATGAAACAACTTAAGATGAATCCCATTGACCAGAATTTCTAACGGTTCCTATTCCATATTCTCCAGCTCAAAAGCGTTGTGTTGTTTGCACCGAATGATTTTAAAGGGTCCCTCCCATAGGCTATCAAATTTACCGTGTTCACCTGGCTTTGCAGCCCTGCTGTCATACTTTAGCACTAAGTCTCCACTTTTTAGACCCTAGTCGGAAGCCTTCTTGTCAAACCATCGTTTGATCACCTGTTGACGGCTCGTCATTGCTATTAGGGAATTCTCCATTTTTTATTGTACTTCCAATAGCTCGGCGAGCCGAACCTCCATGGCTTCATTTTGTTCTAGCTCAAGGGATTTCAATAACTGTATTGCTGGGATCTCCATGGAGATAGGTAACAGTGCCTCTTTCCCATATACCAGTTCATAAGGCGAAGTCTTAAGGACTTGCTTAGGAGTTATGCGATTTTCCTAGAGTGTTTTTCAGAGATTTTTATGCCATTCCCTCTGGTGCTCGGAGCCAACCTTTTTAAGGAGTCAGACTAAGCTTTTGTTCCTCGACTCGGCTAGACCATTTCCTTGTGGATAATAGTTTGATGATGTTTTAAGGAATATGCCATTCTTTAATGCAAAGTGACATATCTTTGTACCTAGAAATGCTCTGGCGTTGTCCGAAATGATCATTTTTGGAGGGCCGAACCTTGTCACCAGTGCTTTGAGGAAGTCTATAATCTTTGTTTCTGTTGCACCCTTAAGGGGAACAGCTTCCGTCCACCTTGTAAAGTAGTCTGTAGCAGTTAGAATCCACTTATGTCTGGCACTAGAAACCGGGTTGATCATTCCGATGAAGTCTAGGCCCCATTGCGCAAATGGTTCGTCTGCCACTATAGGTCTGAGGGGCATTGTTGAATTCTTCCTTCTATTAGAGAAGAACTGGCATTTTTTACAAGCTCTTACCAGAGAGTGGGAGTCACTGAAAAGTGTAGGCCAGTAATAGCCAGCTCGCATGATCTTGATGGCGGTAGTTTTGGCGGAGAAATGTCCACCTTCGTCGCTATTATGGAATGCGTCGAGGATCCTCTGTGCCTCCCCTAAAGTAACACATCGTAGGAGAACACCATTGAAATTCATTTTGAAAAGGACTCCTTCTATCAGTGTATATCTGTAATTCTGAAGCCGGTAATACCTTCTTTTTTGGGATGAGAGGCCTGGCGGATACCTTTCGGTTTGCATGAACCTCACTCTATCAGCCAACCAATCATCATTCAATGCTGATTCATTTATCAAGACGAGCTCTGGCTGCCCCTCCATGGTAGGTACCTCCTCGTTTTGTGCCATATACTCACACAGTCCTCTTCCTTTAATAGTCTTAGTAGGCTTGATCTCGATGTCATATTCAAGGATCTTGGTGATCCAATTAGCCTTTTTTTTTCTGTGATTTCCCCTTCCATGATGTATTCACGCACACTGGAATGTGCGACATATACCAAGACCTTGTTGTAGGAAATTAGATGGTAGAATTTTTTAAGTCCCTTTACTATTGCAAAGGCCTGTCTTTCGACAAAGTTATAATTTGCCTCATATTATTTTAGGGTTCAAAAATAGAACGCCACTAGATGTTCTCCTTTTCCTTCACTATCCTTTTGGGTTAGAACAGTAGCAATACTGGACTCGCTACTGAAAGCATATATTATAAAATATTTGCATTGATTTGGATTAACCAGCACCGGGGTTGTGGAGATCGCTTCCTTGACTCGTTCAAAAGCCTCCTGAGCTTTCCTTGTCCACTTGAAAGCTTGATATTTTTTCAGCATTAGGGTGATCGGCCTAATCATTCCTGCGAAATCAAAAATAAATTTGTTGACGAAATTTACTTTGCCTAGGAAAGACTAGACACCTATCTTAGTTACTGGAAGGGGAAGCTCTTTGGTTGCCTTCACTCATTCGGGGTCAATCGAAACACCTTCTCTGGACACAACATGCCCCAACAACTTACCCTGCAACACTCCGAATACACATTTCTTCGAATTTAGGGAAATCCCGAACTCCTGACACTTTTGAAAAACTAATTCCAAATGATAAAAATGATCATTCTTAGACTTAGAGAATATAGTAAGGTCATCCAAATAGATTAGAATAAACTTATTGATTAGTCCGCTAAATGCAACGTCCATCGCCCGCTGGAATGTTGCCCCTGCATTGGATAAACCAAAAGGCATTTTAGCATATGCAAATGTTCCCCACTTTGTGGTGAACGTAGTCTTGTGCTAATCATCTTCCTTAACACGGATTTGATTGTAGCCAGAGAAACCATCCAGTAGGGAAAACATTTCCAACCCTGCCATAGTTTAAAGGATTGACTCCATAGAAGGCAATAGATAGTGATCCTTCAGAGATGCTCTATTTAGTTCTCAGAAGTCCACACACAAACGAATATCACCATTCTTCTTTCAGACTAGGACCAGATTTGATACCCAAGTACTATGTTTAATTAGGAAAACAATGCGTGAATCAATAAGCTTGGTTAGCTCCTGTGCCATCAGGGCCTCAATTTTAGGGTTAACTGGCCTCTGTTTCTGTCGGACTAGTTTCACACCTTCTATTAGCTCAATGGTGTGTTGAATGATGTCAAGATCGTAACCCTCCAGATCATCGTAGGACCAGGCCACTACTCCATATTTTTTGCAGAAACTAATAAGTCTTTCCTTATCATGGAGTGAGACATTTTTTTTGACTCGGAGATTCCTACCATTGGAGACCCGAAGGTCCTCATAATCACTTTTGTCTGCCACAAACTTCCACTTATCATTTCGGGCGTCAGTACAATCGAACAAGTTTTTGAGAGTAACCAACCTTTTCAGAAGTTTATTTGATTTGAGCTACATAATTTGTCCTTCATAAGCCTCGGTGATCTTTGGTTGAAGCTGATCAACAAATTCCCCTAAGTGCTGGATAAACGAAGCGATGTGTTCATCGCTTTCAAAGACTTGCCAACTCTGATCATTGTCGGGGATCGCTGGTCGGACTAATACCCGTACTGAATATTCGTTTTGAAGCAAGTCAAAGACAAGATCAAACTGAGCACCAATCACCGCCATATGATCTATATCACTATTCTGCCTTTGGGGAAGGGTCCAAATGTTGAAAGCTTTGAAACCCTCAATCAATTTCCAGATTCGATGCCGATAGGATCTCATGTAGACATTCTTCGTTGCAGAAATTCCTCGGACCTGATTAACTACTAGTTCAGAATCTCTGAACACAATCAATTGCTTAATACCCATTCGTTCCGCAAGGCTTAGGCCTTGGACTAACCCTTCATATTTAGCCTCATTGTTTGAACAGGAAAATTGAAAGTGGAAAGACCTCAACAACTTTTCATTCTATGGGGATATTAGACATACCCCTGCTCCAGCACCTACTTTGCTTCTTGCTCCATCAAAATACAATGTCCATAGCTCATTTGCTTGGTTACTGTTGGATTCTTTGGCGACCTTCGGAAGAACCTGGTCTTCGTCATAAATCACATATGTGCCTAATCCTGTAGCATGATAATTCCTGAAAGGGTCATTGTTTATGTGTTCGCTCAACAGAGCATCTTCCTTATCATTTTGGTCTCCACTCACCTTCTCTTCTTCTAACAATTCAACACTATACATTTCCTCCTTGGTGATAGAGGTATGCGCGGCTTCAAAATTGATCAGGGCCTCATCCGCCACATGTTCAGAATGTAGAGCCTCCGATTCTATCTTCATTTTTGCACCATGTTTGGTCCTAAGTATCAGATTTGACCAATCTAAAGACAAATATCTGCCCACCTTTGAAGTAAATTCTCGAAATAGACAGAGACCAAACATAGGAGGAACATCTATGATCACCGTATCTTGCGAGACCGTGATACTAGGGTAGGAAAATAGAGTTAAAGGAAGCGCTTTGATGACACCTACAATATCAACTTTATTTCCATCAAGCTACATCACCCCCTTCTTCATAGGTTCATAGCTGAGTCCCAAAGCTTCAGCTATCAGTTTTGGCATAACCGTTGTGCTAGCGCCAGAATCAATCATAGCATTGTGTAATAGTTTCTTTCCTATAATGAGAGTTAAGAAGAAGGGTTGAGGTTTTGACCTACTTCTGTCTTCAACAGGGGATTCCTTCACTTTGTCTGTAAAAACTTTAGCTAGTGGTATTTGATAAACCACCTCTGTACTGGCAGATGGCTCTGTTGGTGCTGAGTTGATCTCTTGCTGAAGCGCCTTCTGTAATATAGTCTTTTGTTCCGAGATAGCTAGAATGTCCCATAAAGACACATTAGCGGATGATTTCTTCAATTGCTCCACCACATTAAAAGGTGGCAAACTCAAATATTTCTACTCCTTGGTTCTTGTTATAATAATTTTCTTTTGCGATTGAGAAGGTGAAGGGACGGTTGAAGTGCCGAGAATTTGATCGGACACGCCTTTGCATTGCAGGATGTCTGGAAGTGAAACAACAGGGTCACCGGTGAATCTCCTCTTTGAGCGTGTGTTATAGTTAGATTGCACCTGTGGTGTTTTGGATATGAATGCATCATTAGCAAACACTGTTTCTTCTTCCTCCATCCAAGAGAAGAGTGCATGATCGGGAGCAATATCAGACTCTTGTTCTAAAGACATTCCTTCCATTTGTGTGGTAAGGACTGCGCTCTCCATTAGCGAGGCATATACGTATCCTCCATTTTCTGTTGTAGTACCTTGACTGTGTTGCTCTGCCACCTTCTGTTGTAAGTTGCCACGCGGACAATTTCAGGGCATATACGCATCGTTGCAGGGGAAGCACCATGGATTGATGTCATCAATAAGATTGTTTTGTCCTACGGTTAATTCCCTACTCGAGCTTGAAGATGCGCTCGTTAACGGAGAAGGCACTGGCACTATTTGGTTTGTAGCCGAAGTTGGTGGATTAGTGTGAGGCGCACCTTGATATTGATTTTGTTGATAAGTAGACCGCCCACCTTGATAGTTTCAATATGCGGGCCATGGAGGCATTGTTTGGTTCCGCTTGAGAGTTGTTATGTCGTTTTCCATGGTTCGCAACATTTCCTTGAGGTCGCTTATTTCATCCTTGGAAGAACCCAATGTAGAAGCCAAGCTTTCAGGAGCGACCACATATGAGTACATCAACTGGGGAGTTGCCGCCGCACTAGTCGATGCAACCTCTTGTGCAGAGATTGTTATTTCAAGAAATATCGACATAATAGGTCAGGGAGGCAATTTTTCGTAATCTATCAAATGATTCTCAGCTTTGATAGTGGTAGCATAAGCATTTGGTAGAGTGGCTCCTCCCAAAGACTTGATCATCACAGAAATGTCAAGATTAATGGACTTCAGATAAAATATGAATGCCAACTCTAGAGTCGGGCAGATAGTCACAGGAATCCTCTACCAATTTGAGTGAAATTGGGCATTGAAGTCCGTCAGAGCCTTCTGGGGGGCTCGTCTTATGACGGATAGCTGATAATATAACGAAGAACAATCTTCGTCGTTTGAGAACCTTTCATAAAATGGATCTCCGAGCTCATCCCAGGTGTGAATTGAATTAGGAGTCAACGTTCAGTACCAATCCAGAGCCTTGCCTTTGAAAGATGCGGTGAGGAGCCTCAAGGCTACATTCTACATTGTAATACCATGTATGAGACAAACATCGGCTACATCCTGCAAATGTTTTGCTGGCGTTTTTGAGTTGTCTCCGACAAATTTGGAAATAGATTTTAGGGCCGAAACCGGGATAGCGCCCCAAATAGCGAGCACCACCAGGGCTACCAGGGGACTTCCAACATCCCATGCTACGTAGTTTCTGTTTGCGACCGACAACATGGTGAGAGGAAAGGGTGGTGGGAATGGAACGGTTACCAGCTTATTTGTGGCCTGGATTGTCCCTAACGGAGATACCAGTAAACCTGGGTTACTTGCGGTTTGGGATCTAGTTACAGGCCGATGGCTCATACACCCCTCTACAAGGCAATTTCATTAGTTCGGGTCCCACCGGGCGTGCCAGAAAAAGGACAAACTGTTGACGCCAAAAATTGACAAGGTAACAGTGCCTTATGGGAAACTCAGTTTAAGGGGGACCTTTTGTGCTAAACTGAGTGACCTCCAAATTTTTAAAGAAGTTAGCTTCTTCTATAATGGGTTTTGGAAAGGGAAAAGGAAACGTATATAATGAAGCAAAGACTAATATAAGGTGATGTGCCAAAATCTACTGATGGGCACGATAAATCATAGATTTAGGGGTCTGAATGGTGTTGTTGCGTTCCAAAATGTCAGAGACTTAAAACTATAGCATAGACAATTCATTTATTGACATAAAATAATATTGCATACATCCTCACTACTAAGAAGAGTCATTAGACATGATTTAGGTAAGCAAGCTTGTATTCAACATATATAGAAGTTCTTCAAATGAAATGCTTAAGACAATATAAAGAACAGTTTACAGTTTAATCAAAGCATGAAAAATAGAAAAGTCGAACAATTGGCACAGTCTGAAATTTTCTTCCAAATAAAAGTAAAAGAGGCCTGGTGTCTTTGCTAAAACCAACATGTTTTTCTCAAAAAAAATTTGGACTATCTCTCATTAACAGAGAGAGTATATATAGCAGGAAACGAAAACTCCCACCGCTTTGGAGAACTGCAACATAAAAGATCCTGCAATCCCTTGCAATGATGCCTGAATCAGAAGATTCCCAAGGCCGTTACAATGACATCGAGTTAGAACACAACATCCGGTCATCTAGGTGCAGGTGCATCCTTCATAATGATGGTGGTGGTCCTAGCCAGGTTCGACGCGACAAGTGTCATCCACCGCTGCAAATGACTTATGACGATCGGCACCCAATAGCATTATTTCCCTCAGCCAGCTTATCGCCCACTCTACAAATCAGTCGTAAGGCACGTGGCAGCCTTTCGCTACCCACACGAAACTTTCTCCTATTGCTGCCGAGAGATTGCGAAGATGCAACACGTGTCCAATGGGTGGAGATCCTTATCGCGGCAGAGGGAAAGTTCAAACAACTCATCGTAAAGGACGCGTGGCAGCATTTCGCTGCCCGTGGTTGTTTATTTCATCCCCGCATGAAAAACTTGTGATCTGCCACCACGTAGCATGATGTAGGACCCTCTGACACTTTTTAGAAATGACGTCCCCGTAGAAGCCTTTCGCAACCCAAAGAGACTTTAAGGAAATAAGAAATAAAACCTCCTGCAAGTGCGACACGTGGACGCCCAGCGTAGCTCCTCAGGACCTGAAAGGGAAGCCGTTACCCGAAGTTGCGAAGAGAAGATACGCAAAGTGGCAGATCAAAACTTGATGGAAAGTCGAATAAACTCGGCGATGCACAGGCCGACACACACACAATACAAAAGAAACTCGAAGGGAGCTGCTGAAATATTTATTTTAAGAAGCACATTTTAAGGTACTGTTGAAAGTATTATAATCTGGAGTTAAGATTTGAATAGGGTTGCTTTGAAAAAGAGGGCTAATTTGGCCTAATTTTTGTGGAAACAACAGGATTTGGAAAGCTTGATCCAAGACAAGTGCCATCAAGGTCTGGGTATGTTGTGTAGGGTCATAAACCACATCTAAAACAATCATTAGTTTGGTAAGTCCTTTGGGGGAAGTTGTGAGTAAAGTTAAAAAAATCACCGTAGGAGGCCTAGTTGGGCTAGAAGCCTAGTCAAGGTGCAAAAAGTGAGTTTGTGTTTAAGTCAGAGGTTTGGGGCTTGAAACTAGTCAAGACAAGTTTGTTTGCATCTCTTAAGAACATTCCTAGGGTTTGGGTCCATAGGAGAAGGTTTTGAGTCATAAGTGCATTATTGAGGCTTATCTCCACAAGGGTGCCTGGAAGAGATTTGAGACTGCTTCATTGAAATCCTTGAAATCATTGTGTGTTTCCAAAAGTCCCATAGCCTCTACATTAGAGTGGTATAAAAGCAATGAGTAGGTCCTTTAGGTATTGAAGAATTAGCAATGGCACCTAAAAATCAATTGGCAAGAGAGTTAGAGAAGTTAAAGGAAATCTTGGAAAGGGAAAGAAGGGAAAAAAGAGAACAAGAAGTAGCAAGAGAGCAGGCCAGAGCAAGGGAAGAAAGGCAATGGAGAAGGGAGAGAGATACTATGCAAGCAAGGAAAAACAACCTTGAGAGAAATAGAAGAGAAGAACAAGAAAATCAAGAGGATAATGATGAAGATGAAGAGCATGTGAGGGTAAATCAAGAGCAACCTGCAAGTGAGATAGAAGGCCCTGAAGAAAGGAGGTTAGTGAGGTTGTTGAAAGCAGTGCAAGGTCATGGAGGAAAGAGTCACATAGATTTGCCTATCTATCAAGGAAAGATGGATAGTGAGGAGGTGTTAGGATGGCTTGATGCCTTAGAGAACTATTTTGAGTTTGAAGAGATGGATGAAGAGAGGAAGGTTAAGTTTGCCAAAACTAAGTTGAGAGGTACGACATTGACATGGTGGACTAGTTTTCAGAATGATAGGATGGCTAGAGGATTGGCAAAAGTTTCTACATGGGCTAGGATGAAGAGTTTGGTCAAGGAACAATTCCTACCATCTAATTACACAATTCATGTGAAGAGGATGAGGCAGAATTTAAGACAAAAGGACATGGATGTGATGTCCTATACTGAGCAATTTCACAAGCTTAGTATTAGAGGAGGTTATGAGGAAGAAGATGAGAAAGTAGCTAGGTATATCAATGGCTTGAGGTACAATCTACAAGATGAGATTGGTTTGCAATTACCAAGGACATTAGGAGAATGTTTTCAATTGGCCATTAGAGAAAAAGAAAAGGTGAAAAGGAAGAAAGAAAGGTCAAGCAATGGTGGAAGAGGAGGTAGTTCAAACAGAGGAAGAGGTAATAGAGAACAAGGACAAGGCAGCAATGACCAGCGATGACAAGGGCAAAGAGGTGTTATCAGATCAAAGAGGAGGATACACTCCTAGAGGAGGAAAATTTGGACAAGGTAGAGGCACATTCACAGGGAGGTGTCTCAATTGCAATGAACCAGGGCATCCTTCCTTCAAGTTTCCTAAATGGGAACGAGCTGATAGGGGTAGAGAAAGGAGAGCTAACTTGGTACAAGAAGAAGAAGACAAGAAGGAGGAACCAAAAACATTCATGGCAGACCCTGTGACTGATGGTGAGTTTCTTATGGTCAAGCAAGGAGAAAGACTTCATCAAGAGCCAAAGGTGACTATCTTTAAGACTAATTGTCTCAATCATGGTAAAATATGCAGATTACTCATAGATTTAGGTCACATAGCAATTTAGTTTCAACTGATATGGTAACCAAGTTGGGTATTGAAACTTTTGATCATCCTACTCCCTACAAGGCCACTTGGGTAACTCAAATGTAGCATGTAGAGATTGGTAAGAGAGATTTTGTAGATTTTTCAATTGGATCTTATCATGATAGGGTGCTTTGTGATGTCATTCCAATGACTTGTGGTCATATCATCTTGGGGAGACCATGGCAGTATACTAGGAGGACAATGTATGATGGGTTCCATAATACTTATTTGGTGCATAAAGGAGATAGTAGATATAAGTTGGTTCCTTTTCCTTTGGAGTAGTCTAATGAGAACTTTGTAATCTGTTTTGAGAAGAGTTTGTAGGTGAATATGCAGGGTAGGACAGGGGAAGATACTGGTTGGAAGAGGAATGATGAGTTGCAGCAAAGATATGAAGCACACAGTCCTAAAAATCAGAATTTGTGGGACTTAGACAGTATCAAGGTTGGAGGCATTGAATGCCCTATAATTGAGCATGATGGTGGTGGTGTTTCTTTGCAAATGAATCAGTGGAATGAAGGCAGAAATAGGGTACAAGGACAAACTGATCTTAAATAGCCAAGAGGACAAGCTAATCAATGTTTTGATTCTAACAAGAGTGCAGATTGGCAGAAGAGGAAGACAGTGACTTTGGGAGATTATATTCCCTATAATTTGAAGGTGCAAACATACAGGAACAAAGAGTATTATGGCAGCAACAAGTTGGATACTTCTTGGGGCAAGAACTCTTTCTTTCTTGGGGAGAATGGTACAGGAGCACCCAAGCACTTCAAGAAACATTTCAAGAGCCAGAAGGATGCAGGGGTCATGAAGACCTATCAAGGAACTCAGAACATTAATTATGACATTTTGAAGCCTATAATGACTTTTAAAATGGTTAAAAACATCAAAGGTGTCAAATGTCCTAAGGGTCCAGATAAGAACTATAGGACCAAAATGCATTGTAATTGGACAAATAATGTCCTAAGAGTCTAGATAGGTTTTTAATGTTTTAATCATGTTAATTAAGGTTGAATAATTCCATTTAATAGGTTTGAAGGCTTTTTAGTTAGTAGGAGTTAATAAAATAAAAGTTGGAAAATTCAAATTTTAAACTTCCATCTTTGGGCGGGAAAGTGATTTTTAGGAGTTTTAGCAACTTTAATGTAATCAAACCAATTCCAAACAGTTTGAGCAGTTGTGGGATGGGTCTATAACCCTAAAGGAATCATTTGTATGGATTTTGTACAGACTGCTATAGGAAAAAGCAAAAAAATAGCAATTTCTTTCATTTTTCTTGTGCTCTTTTGATGATTTATTGATTTCTATTGAAGATTTGTTTAGTAGGATGGTTTAGGGACTTGTATCAACTTTTTTTGAAGTCATTTGAATGCCTTGAAAGTAACAACAATCAATTCTTTGTATATTATTGCTGACTATCCTCAAGAAAGTGCAGATTTTCATTGATTTTGAGGGTTTTTATGGATGATTGATCCATTTCAAGGTAGAATGATGTTGTAACCTTTGAAATGGATCACTTCTAACATGTATAATACAAACCTAACAACTAATGTGTAGGAAAGAGGAAATATTAAGGTGTACACCAAGATTGGACAATGCAAAGTGCATGAGGATGGGGGCTAAGGTATAGCAGCAGGAGATCTGCCTTAATAAGGGGCAAGTTTTTGAGTTTGGATTGATTTATTATGTTGATCTAATGGTGAAAAGTCAAAGAGAGGAATCTGGAAGTGTTTGGAAGGCCAAGATCCAAGAAGCCGTAGTTTTGAGGCAATTTAGTGAGTGTTTTGTGTTTGACGGTGTCAAGGGTGTCATAGGTGCCTAAAAACCTAAAAATCCTTGGTTTGGGAACATTTTAAGGTACTGTTGAAAGTGTTATAATATGGAGTTAAGATTTGAATAGGGTTGTTTTGAAAAAGAGGGCTAATTTGGCCTAGTTTTTGTGGAAATAGCAGGAATTGGAAAGTCTGATCCAAAACAAGTGCCATCAAGGTCTATGTATGTTGTGTAGGGTCATAAACCACATCTAAAACAATCATTATTTTGGTAAGTCCTTTGGGGAAGTTGTGAGTAAAGTTAAAAAAATCACTGTAGGAGGCCTAGTTGGGCTAGAAGCCCAGTCAAGGTGCAAAAAGTGAGTTTGTATTTAAGTCAGAGGTTTGGGGCTTGAAACCAGTCAAGACAAGTTTTTTTGCATCTCTTAAGAAAATTCCTAGGGTTTGGGTCCATAGGAGAAGGTTTTGAGTCATAAGTGCATTATTGAGGCTTATCTCCACAAGGGTGCCTGGAAGAAATTTGAAACTGCTTCATTGAAATCCTTGAAATCATTGTGTGTTTCCAAAAGTCCCATAGCCTCTGCATCACAACCAAAGATAACTTTCACATGTGCTTGGGGGACTTTCTGTTGGAATGTAATGCCATTTGGATTTAAAAATGTCGGAGCTACCTATCAGAGAGTCATGACCACAATTTTTCATGACTATATGCATGTCCTTATGGAAGATTATGTGGATGACCTTCTCTCCAAATCTCTAGAAAAAAGTGTACACTTGGCAGTATTCGATAAGATTTTCACCTGAGTTGAAAAACATCAACTCAGATTAAATCCAAAGAAATGTGTCTTTGGGGTCCAATCAGGAAAACGCCTAGGATACATAGTCTCTCGTAGAGGAATAGAAGTCGATCCTGCTAAAGTAAAAGCTATTTTAGACATGCTTCCACCAACCAATATCAGTTAGTTAAGGACATTACAGGGACGATTACAATCAATCCACAAGTTCATTTTTCAACTAGTAAATAGTTTCCATCCATTCCATCATCTGTTAAGAAAAGGAATTCCCTTCAATTGGAGTGATAAGTGTCAAAATATCTTCTCAACAAAGTAACATTGATAGGAAGGCTAGCTAAATGGTTCATGATTCTAAGTGAATATTACATTGAGTATGTTGACCACAAAGTAATAAAGGGACAAGTAATAGCTTAGCAACTCACAGATGCACCATTAAAAATAGACCATCCTTTGATATTTTATTTCCTAGATGAATCAATCCTTGTCATAGACACACCAACAACATGGAAGCTACACTTTTATGGATCTTATAAAATTCATGGATTAGGAGTCAGTATCTTATTTATCACACCTCAAGGAGACTACATTCCTAAGTCATTTCAAATAGCATTTCCATGTACAAACATGGTTGATTATGAAGCATTATTGATAGGACTCTGAATGGCAATAAATTGGAAAATTAAGGACCTTCAAGTCTATGGTGACTCTCAATTAGTGATTAAACAAGTTAATGATGACTATGACACCAAGGATGAGAAATTTATGCCTTGTAAGTGCATGGTAGACAGCTTCAGACTATACTTTGATAATATTTCTTTTGAACAAATACCAAGAATCCAAAACAAAGAGTTGATACAATGGCTACAATTGGATCTCTCTTGGACATTCCCAACAATGCCTCACAATATGATTTCTTGGTGGAACAACTATTGATCCCTACATTCGATGTCCCTAAAACCGAACTTGTGTGTGAACTTGTTAGTTTTGAATCTCCTTGGTATAAAGATATCTACTCCTATTTGCATGACCAAAGTATCCCTCTTGACTTTCCCCCTAACCAATGAAAGACCTTTATCTGACAAGCATCCAAATATTTTGTCATCGAAGACACTCTTTGCCACCCCATCCTAGATAGTACCCTTCTTCGATGTCTCAACTCAAATGAAGCACAAACAAACTTACAAGAGGTACACTAGGGTATATGTGGAGCTCAATCTACTGGTCCAACCTTAGCTAAAAAGCTCATGAGAATGGGATATTATTGGCCTACGATGGAACATGATGCTTATCACTTTGTGAATAAATATCACCAGTGTCAGATTCATGGAGATCTTATACATGCACCAACTCAGGAACTTCAGTCGCTTACTTCGCCTTAGCAATTTTCTCAGTGGGGACTCGATCTCGTAGGAAAGATCCATCCCACCTCTTCTAATGGACATAAGTTTATTCTTGTCACCACTAAATATTTCACAAAATGGTTCGAAGCCATCCCCCTAACTTATATTGCTGGAAAGAAGACAGCCAAGTTCATCCTAAACTATATCATTTTCCGCTATGGTATTCCACAGTCCATCATCACTAATAATGGTTTTCCTTTCAAAAACCAGGATGTCCATGAGCTTTGTGAAAAATTCCATATTCAACATCATTTTTCCACTCCATATTACCCCCAAGGAAATGGCCAAGTTGAGGCATCTAATGATACCATCCTAAAAATCCTAAAGAAGACTATCAATGACACTGGTTGCGACTGGAACTTACAACTCAATCCTATTTTATGGGCTTACTCCACTATTGTTTTCACTCCTATAGGACCCACCCAATACTCCCTTATCTTTGGGTCTAAAGCAATACTTCTTATAGAGGTCTAGTTACCCTCTTTGTGAGTCTTTATGCAAGGCTTGATTGATCAAGAAGAGTATCATGTATCATGTTTACATGAGCTAGAGTTATGGATGAAAAGAGACATAATTATTTAACACATCTACAAGCATACTAGAATCACCTTCGAAATAGCTATAATAAAAAGGTATAACCCAAAAGCTTTGACATTGGTGACTTAGTCTTGAAAGAAAATTTGAAGAATCAAGCAGAACAAGTAAAACCTAGAAAGTTTCAACCTAATTGGTTGGGACCCTATATCGTCACAACATCGTATGGATCAGGTACTTATCAACTCTCTACTCCTAAAGGAGAACCATTGTCTAAACCTATCAACAACATACATCTCTAAAATTATTACACTTGATTCTCAGAGCATCCCTTCAAACAGTCAAAAAATACAAAAAAAAAAAAATAGTAAAGAAAAATAATTCGTCCAAAAGTGAAAACCACTTCGGTGGCACTTTGGATAAGTACCATGGTGAAAACCTAGAAAACAGGTTCCATGTGTAGTTAGTTCCTACTCCTTCATCTATTGTCACTCCATCTGGTCTTTCATCCTTCTACCCATCCATTTGCACATGTCATTCACCCATAATAAAAAATTTCATCCTTCCATGGTCTAGAAACCACTGACATTTGGGTATCTCAATCATCTCTCACATTCATCCACTACTTCCCTTTGCACACAACAAATTTTCCCTACACCTAACTAGGGGAAATTCCTTGACTCACGTCTTCATGGGAAATAACACATGGTATTAGCCTTTTAAAACATCAAAATCCAAAAAATCATAAAACGCCAAATTCCAAAAAAATAATAAAACATCAAAATCCAAAAAAATCATATAACATTAAAATCCAAAAAAATCGTAAAATCATCTAAAATCCAAAAACATCAGAAAACTTTGAAAACATCCAAAAATAGTCTGAGTATGAGTCTAAGTTAGTTTTTGTTAGTAGGGTCGAACTAAGTTTCCTTTGCACATTTTCTATGTAGGAAAGGCTCATCTTAAATGAGCCTCGACGGTATTAGGTCAAATCCTTTTAGGTCATCCAAATAAAATCATGACTTAGTCTCTTGTCGAATAAGACAAATTCAATTCATGTCGAACTACGAGGTCTCTATGCATTTCTACGTAGGCAAGGCCATCTGTCGATGACCCCCAAGGCCCCCTAGGTGAAGTCCTTTAGGGTTCATCAAGTATGGTCATTTCCTTGATTCGAAAATAATTGTCATTCAAACTAAATCATGAATCAACAAACGAACGTAACCAACAAACCCATCAATCAATCAATTATCCTATCAGATGTGCCATTGGCCTTAAATAGGATGTGTCTTTCTTGCAGTTGGGTATTGTCACATCACTTGGTCATATTCATCAATATTTTTTAAACAAATGATCAATATTTAGCACTATCAATCTTGTCAAGCTTATCAATAAATCTTTCCTTAATCAGGATGAGTCCTTCCTAAAACTATGCATTATCATTATCAATCAACCTTGTCAACCTCATCAATCAATCTTTATCAAATCAATCACCCTTTTCAATCTTGTCAATCAATCTTTCCTTCATCGGGATGTGTCCTTCCTGAGACTAGGCATAGTCAATCAAATCAATTTATCAATCCTTGTCAACCTATCAATCAACTCGGTCATCTTGGTCCACCTAATCAATCAATCAAACAATCTTATCACTGGAAAACACTATCTTGGCAAACACTTTGTTGATCTGGATTTTCTTATCTTTTTGAATGGTTTTGGGTCATGTTACTAGTATCCTCAAGGATGTCCTATCAATGGATTTAGAAGGAAAATGATGGATCATGGCCTCTTTTCTTTATTTGTTGTCTATGGTTTGTATTGGAAAAAAGATTGGGAAAATTGGGTCCTTAGTATGAGTTGGGGCATTCCTTGTCTTTTTGACTACTTGTCTCTCCAAAATGGTCACCTTGCACACCTTGGTTTATGTCATACTCTGGTGTTTGTGGACCATTTGTGACATTTTGATGCCCAATGATGATAAATATAAAATTGTAAGCATGAAAGTTGGATCCCTTATCATTCCTAGTCCAACTATCCATCTCCATCTCCTTCGTCTTTTCCATGCTAACATTCATCTCATCGATCTTCTCCACACTAACATTTCTTTCGTCTGCATCTTGATAGAGTCTTGTGACACACAAAAACGTCTTGCATCCATAATCATGTTAGATTGCATCATAGAAAGCACTATCATTATAGACATCATTTTGATATTAAGTTACATGTATTTACATAAGAAAATACAAAAACACAAACTCCATCCATATAGCATTCATCTCTCATCATCATGATAGTCTCATTTGCATCATACATTTTAGCATTACATCCCATATCACGTAGTATTACATTCCATAACATGTTACATTACAACCCTTTTGATTTGCATTTCATATAACATCGCATTTTACATCACATATTATATCACACTTCACATTGCATATCATATATATTCATATCCTATTATCATATATCACATTACATGTCACATTTTGCATTCACATTACATATTTTCCATCAAACACTTTGCATTATCATACAAGCATTACATTAATACATTCCATCTCAAATTGCATTAGGAAATTTCCATTACATTCATCATTCACACATAACATAATCAAAACATCCATAACCATAAATGCATTGCGTCATTATATTTCACTGTGCTCATAGCATAATCATATAGATCATCATCATATCACACTACATTCAGTAAACATTAGGTCACCCACATTGCATATAATAAAAGCATGAACATTTATCACATAGTCATAGGCACATAATCATGAAGCATATCAAAACCATCTCATCATCATATAGAATGCATAAACAAACATCATAATCATAGCATAGGAATCCATCACATAGTATGTCATCATAAATGCATAAATGCATCATAATGCATATCATCAACTGTTGCAAAAATCATATATATATATATATATATATATCACTCAAAAAAATAATGTGTCATAGAACAATGTCAAGATGTGTCAAATGAAAGTGGATCTCGTAGGCTCGATCATAAAAACGTCAATGTCTAATACATAAAGAACAAGGGGCTCTACCCTAAATTTCCCCAATCACCTGTCCCTAGGGCATCCTCTTTGTGTGGTGCATCTCTAGCCTTGTGCTCTATAGTAGGAGGCATGTCATAGGGAGTGGCTCATCTAGCATCCAAAGTCTCACCCTGGGACCTACTCTGTGACCACTGGATATGTGTCTTGTTGTTCCCTCTACCCTGTGAACCACTGTCTATCTCTAAAAATGTGGGCTCTCTCCTCTCAAGTGGTACTAGTATCTCATAGAGATCGCGGTAATACTAGCTAGCCCTGCTCATGCAGGCATACTCTCAAGAAACCTTGACAACCGACCCACTACATGTGGCTATGAACTTGATCATCTGCTAATCGGTCTATTGTTGGCTAATCACTACCAGGTCTCTCTACACCTAGAATGCATCCCTCTCAGACTTAAGGCCATCTCGCTCTGTGGCCACTATCCTTAATATACCTCAAGGGCTTGCACCCAAACCTA
>VDFB02000017.1:114778128-114794977 GCA_007258455.2 Sequoia sempervirens | reverse complement strand
ATATGAAATGGGTAGAGCTTTTGGCAAGAGTTATACCTTTGTTTTGAAACATATGAGTGACAAGTCAAATAGGGTTGTAGATGCCTTAAGTAGAGGCATACATTGATGACAATGGGGCGATGATTGAAGTGGTTGGGTTCAATGAACTCAACACATTGTATGCGTGAAGATCCTGATTTTGCAGTGGCTTGGAAAGTTTGTAAGAAAACCTGTTACAGTGGACAGGACAAGGTGGCTGGATTTCATAATTTAGGATGGCATGCTATTTAAGGGAAGTCAATTGTGTATCCTGAGGAGTTCCATGAGGGAGAACCTGATAAAGGAGAAGAATAGTGGAGGAATGGCTAGACATTTTGGTTGGGATAAGACCATTGCCATTATCGGTGAGCATTACTATTGGCCTCAGTTGTCACAGGATGTGAAGAAGTTTATACAAAGCTGTGGTATGTCGATGGCTAAAGGAGGATAGAATATAGCTATATCAGCCCTACCCATAATGAGGCCATGGGAGGATATAAGTATGGACTTTGTTCTTGGTTTGCCAAGGACACAACGATTGAATGATTCAGTCTTTGTGGTGGTTGATAGGTTTTCGAAGATGGCACATTTCATTCCATGTCAGAAGACCCATGATGCAGTCCACATTATTGACTTGTTCTTTAAAGAGGTGGTGAGGCTACATGGTCTACCAAAGAGTATTGTTTCAGATCATGACACTAAATTTGTGGGGTACTTTTGGAGGACCTTTGTTAAAGTCAAGATAGAGTCGGGTTCGCTTCAAGTATCAACCACCCACACAAACGATGTGGGAAGACGTGAGGTTGTTAACGTGAGTCCGGGTAACTCCATCGAGATGTTTGGTAGAAGATAAACCCAAGGGATGAGACTTGATCTTACCCCAGGCAGAATTTTCTTACAACAATTCTGTCAACAGAAGCACTGGTAGATCACCATTCCAGATTGTGTATGGAGGTAGCCCCAGAACAGCTCCAAAATTGAGGAAGATGGACCAAGAGAAGAAAATAAGTGCTGAAGCTGAAGATTTTGTAGAACACATCAAGGATATACATGAGAAGGTAAGAGAATATATTAACAAGATGAATATGCAGTATAAGGCTAAGGCAGATCAGAAGAGGAGGTATAAGGAGTTTCAGATTGGTGATGAAGTGATGGTCCACTTGAGGAAAGAAAGGTTTCCAGTGGGAACATATAACAAATTGAAGATGAAGAAGTTCGGTCCCTGTAAAATTTTGAAAAAGCATGATTCAGGGAATGCATATGAGGTAGAGTTGCCAGATGGATTCAACATTTCCCCTGTGTTCAACATTTCAGATTTGACAGAGTATCATGAAGGTGGCGCAAAGGAAGTACCAACGATGGAACAGTGTGAGATTCTAGCATCTACTTCAGAAAAGGAGGAGATTGAGAAAATCTTGGATAGTCGTGTGGGAAGGAGTACCAGAAATAGGCAGTATGAAGAATATCTGGTGAAATGGAGAGGAAGGCCTGTGGAAGATTCATCCTAGCTATCTAAGGCAACAGTTGACTGATTGGGTTTTCCTCAACCATTTGAGACTTGATGGGGTCACTTCTCAAATTACCTTGGGTGTCTAATGCAGGAGCATCCAGTGGTGTAAGGGCAATCTTGCATCACCCAAAAATAGTTAAATTTCAAATTTCTCAGTTTTTAGATATTTTATACGTTTTTGGATACCCTTTTCGTCATAATGAAATTCTCAATTTACGATTTTTATTTTCTATTCCTGGGTTGAAAGATATTGCAGTTTTAGTTTCCCATATTTGCACCTAAAAATCTTCCGAGTTGGATTTGAGGCACTTAGAGCTTCCGGAATGGCCCCGAAACTTGCCGAAATCAGCGTAGTGGATTTCAAGTGCATTCTTGACTTTGAGACCTTTCCAACGGTTCAAATGGTTCGCGAATCGGAGCCCCGGATCAAAAGTTATGGCCTTGGGAAGTTGGCGCACTTTTTAGAAGATACAATTGCAAATGTTCTTTTGAAATTTGAACTTCAAGTTATAATTTTCGGCGCCAAACCGCTTAAACTCAAATTTTAATGTTGATTTGGCTCCAAACTAAAGAGGAGCTCTATTTATGGGCGGGTTTCTAATATTTTTTGGTAACTTTTTAGGAACAAGCTGGCATATTGCGGAAGGGTTATTCTGTAGCTTTCTATAGCTTGTTTGTGTTGTAGAACTTGGAGGATTTGAGATCCTCTGCATGTAAGATTCTCCATTTTCTGAATAATAAAATTATTCTCTTGTTTGTGGGTTATTTTATGTGTCTCGGGCTGCGCCCTTATCACCTTGGTACGAAAAAATTTATGCCTACCTCAAAGGCGATATCTTACCACCCGATTTATCCCATAACCAAAAACATAATTTTATCTGCCAATCCGCTCGCTACAGTCTTATCGCTGACACCCTTTATCGCCGTGGTCTTGATGGTACTCTACTTCGATGTCTTGAACGTGAGGAATCTGACAAAGCTTTACAAGAAGTTCATGGTGGCATTTGTGGTACTCATTCGAGTGGACTGACCTTATATAAGAAATTGATTAGAATGGGTTACAACTGGCCTACAATAGAGAGGGAATCATTCACTTTTGTGAAAACATGCTTAAAATTTCAAATTCATGGGAATCTCATTCATGCTCCTGCACAAGAACTTCAACCATTCACGCCAACCTGGCCATTTTCTCAATGGGGGTTAAATCTAGTGGGCAAGATTCATCCTTATTCATCAAACGGACATAAGTTCATCATCACAGCTAAAATGTATTTTACCAAGTGGATTGAGGCAGTACCTCTTACTAAAATTATTGGCAAACAAATATCATCATTCATACTCAACTATATTATTTGTTGGTATGGCATTCCCAACTCCATTATTACAGATAATGGACGTCCTTTCAAAAATCAAGATGTTGATGAACTTTGTGAAAGATTTCACATTCAACATAGATATTTAACACCTTACTATCCACAAGGGAATGGTCAAGCTGAGGCCTCAAATAAAACAATATTGAAAATTTTGAAAAGACTGTGAATGATTCAGGGAAGAATTGGCACGTTCAGCTCAATCCCACCTTGTGGGCCTACAGAACCAGTATCCGCACGCCAATAGGAGCAACGCCATTTTCTCTTGTCTATGGAACAGAAGCCATACTACCTTTAGAAGTTGAGATTCCCTCACTCAGAGTATCATTGAAAGGTCTTACAACGGATGATGAATACAGAGTTTCTCAACTCCAAGAACTAGAACTCCTAGATGAGAAGAGACAAAGAGCAGCTGATTATTTAAAAGCATATCAACAGATGATGTCTCGCAGCTATAATTACAAAGTAAAGCCACGTACCTTTCAAGCTGGTGATCTTGTTTTGAAAGAAAACCCACGCAATCAGCAAGACAGAGAGAAGAAAGGAAAGTTTGAACCAAATTGGCTAAGTCCTTATGTGGTTATCGCAGTCTATGGTTCAGGAGCCTACAAGCTATCAATGCCAGAAGGGGACCTATTTGACGAATCTATCAACAACATGCACCTAAAAAAGTATTATGTCTAAAGCAGTTATCATTATCAGAAAATATCCTGAAGAAATACAAAAAAAAATCAAAAAAAGATCCTGAAGAAATACAAAAAAAAAAATCAGAAAAAAATCCTGAAGAAATACAAAAAAAAATTAGAAAAAGATCCTGAAGAAATACAAAAAAATCTAAAAAAGATCCTGAAGAAATACAAAAAAAAATCAGAAAAAGATCCTGAAGAAATACAAAAAAATTAGAAAAAGATCCTGAAGAAATACAAAAAAATCAGAAAAAGATCCTAAAGAAATACAAAAAAAATTAGAAAAAGATCCTTAAGAAATACAAAAAAATCAGAAAAAGATCCTGAAGAAATACAAAAAGATCGGAAAAAAAGATCCTAAAAAAAAAAAAAAAAGAGTCATAGGGTGAAAACCCTGGCAACAAAGTGCCTATTGACAAGAAAAAACAATAAAACAAATAGTAAAATCTGGAAAAACGTGACTTTTCATTTAGGACCCTCCATCTATTAGTTCATGTTCTACACCCTAACTGACATTCCTTTTCTATGTATTCTCCCATCATCTTAGGGCCATACCAGCATCTTGTTGTCATCATTTTTCCTAGAACGATAATGTTTCACCATGGCTTGATTATTGTGCATATTTATCTCAGTAAGTTGTGTCAATACCGGGGGAAAAAACATTGACATACTGGGGGCAATCAACTTTCAGGTTTTACCGAAACAGCTGGACAATGACATCAAAGCCAATCATCCGAACAAAACAATCAAATCATATACCTATCCAATCATTGATCCATCTCATAACAGTTTTTCAGCTGTGCACCTCATCATGACTCATATTTGCGTGATCTATAATCTGAATAATGTTTGGAATCACAGTATTTTATTTTTGAACAATGGTTGTTTAATTTTTTATATCATCTCTCTAGAGCACACTCAATGATGTCTTGAACTAGAGTGGCAAGGAAAGAGAATGATTTTTCTTTGTCTATTGTCTTGAAGTTAATCATTTATCTGTTGCAAATATGTCGTGAGACGTGATGATTGAAAGTTTATCATTGATGACAGTCCCAAATTTGCATCAGAAGGTGGTTAGGCTTTGTCTTTTTATGCAAGAAATGCTTAGGTCATCTTGGTTTAATTATACCTCGATGCTTGTGTTTACTTGCTATATCAAAAATCATGAAAGTTGTACTCAGGTCATCATTGGTGCTAATTTCCCCTCTGATGCTTTACATACTTCCAACATTTTAAAAGCACTCTATGATGATTCCAAAAAATATAACAACAAGCTCAACAAATGGTTTGTTTCATTTAGTTGCATTTCATTCTAGATCACTGTACATGTTTGCATAGTGGATTTGCATCAAAGTTTTGAAAGGATAATAATAACATCAAACGGCTGCCATGTCTCTTTGGACTATTTGTGGAGGATATTCGAACATTTGTTTCATCATTCCTTATCATTTAACATTTCATTATCATTATCATTTCATCATGTCATTATCATTATCATTTCATCAACATTCCATGTGCATAGTATTTCATTATCATTTCATATTCATTATCATTCCATCATCATTCCATTTTGTATTCCATTTCATTATCATTTCATTTCATATATCCATTATCATATCATTTCATATCCATTATCATTCCATTATTCCATTTATTTATTTACCCATTATTTATTCTATTTTATTTTATCTTTGTCGCATTATTCCATGTATATTTATTTCTACTTCAATATCTTATTTATTTTATCATTTCATATCTATTTATCAACATTCCATGTATATGTATTTTATTAATATTTCATCAACATTCCATTTGCATTTCATTTTCATTATCATTTCATTTCATATCCATTATCATATCCTTTCATATCCATTATCATTCCATCATCTTTCCAATTGCATTTCATTTTAATTTATCATTATCATTTCATCTCCATTTTCATTATCATTTTCATTTCATATCATTATCCTTTCGTTATCATTACCATTTCATTATCATTATCATTTCGTCATCTCATTATCATTATAATTTCATTTTTTCATTATCATTCATTCCATCATCATTCATTTATTTCATATATATTATCATTCTCATTCCTTTCATTAACATCTCATTTCATCTCATTTCGTATCTTATCATTATCATTATCATCATTATCATCATTCATTTTATTTTCTTATCATTAACTATCATTTCATTTCCTTATCATTCTAATCCCATTTATCATTTGATTTATCCGTTCATTTTTATTACAAATCATTATATTTCATCACATATCATTTTATCATACATCTCATCACTATTTACTCATCTCAATTTCATATTAGTATTCATATCATTTTACATCATATCATACTTTTTTTATCATACACATTCATAATGCATATCATGAACACAACATTCATTTTTCTTACCTGCATTGGAAAATCAAAAAATAAACATTCCATATATACATTTTCATAATCACATCATAAGTCATCCACCTGCATGGCATCATTAGTATGCATCATCAATCATCATCATCGTAATAAAAAAATCATATCAAATCATCCTGCATATCATGTTATTCATTAACTCATTCAACTGCATACCAAAATCCATAACACAGAAATAAATGCATATCACATCATCATATCATAAATGCACAAACCATCATCACAAATCATCACTGCTGCATATCATCACTCATCATCAATAATAAAAATATCCAAATGTCCAAAGAGAAATACATAAGATATGATAAAAAATCAATATACATGCTTCAAAAATGGTACACATATGTGAACTATATCTGCTAACTGGTCGATGCCCCTGATGGAGCTAGTTCGAAAGGAGGTGGCCTGCCACTAATGCCTGCGTCTGGGTCCCGCCGAGGCCCAGTCACTCCCATGCTCTGTGTGTGTGTCTGTGATCTGCTCCTAGTCCTGCTGCGAGATCGGGGAAATGGCTCTCTGTGCTCTGGAGGACATAACTCCTCGTACCTGACTCTGTAATACTCAACCTCCCTCGCCATCTCCATGCCCTCTACAATGGAATCCCGTAATGATGCACTCTCTATAGTTCTCATGAGCCTTTGAGTGACACCCTCAGCCTCCACTACCCTCCGTCTGAATGTATCTCTGCCATCACCTCGGCTAACTATGGGTCTGGGGCAGGCGCCTGTGCCTATGCCTGTGCCTGTGCCTATGCCTAAGCCTGTGCCAGTTGTGCCTATAGTTGTACAATAAAACCCTGTGACTGCACCAACTGACTCTGCAACTGTCCTTGCTATCCCTACAGTGTCTGCACCTGGGCCTGAAGAGTAGCTATCTGCCCCTGCTGAGATGAGGATCCCATCCGGATCACTGTCCGTTGCCCAATCCCTGTCCTCGGTCGTCGCATGATCTGGACACCCCTTAGAATATCCAGCCTCGACCTCCTCAACACTTGCCCTCCATCCCCGCCATCATCTCCATCATCCCCATCAGAACTCTCCTACTCTCCGCTCTCCTCCTCTCCTCCAACTGCTCCCTGCTCACCACCAGCCACATCCTCCTGTCTCACTGCCCCTGGCTATAGTACTACCAGAATGGGTGCTAGTTCATTAGGACTGGTAAACCATGGAAAGGGATGTGTGTGGTAATATAGAGAATACTCATCAGACATACCGGCATCAACAATGTCTCGCCTGTCATCCCATGCCTCTGGAGCTAATGACATGAACTCGATATATGCTATCTGATAGGAAGTACATGGCCCCCATCCGACCTCATCTCTACTCCGGGCATAGTGTGCGACCCCCTGTGGCATCATTTGGGTAAATCCAAACTATCTCTGCACCTGTAATGCCAGGAACCTCTCAAGAATGAAAGGAGTCCTCCCTATCAGAAACTGAGGAATGCATACAAATGACATCTCTATATCATCTATATCCCATGGCTCACAATCAAGATATGGTCGCCATACCACTACATCCATATCATCTAGAAGTCATCTCCAGTAATCCATCTTGCCCAACTTGGGCTGGGTAAGGAACATAGCATACGTATATACATAGGGCCTACCTGGAGGCCTAACTCTGGGGCATGTCGGTCTCGTCACAACAAGATGCTCCCATGCCTAGATCTGCAACAACATCACACCACACGACAAACTGGAAGCACCCCTGTACACCACCTGATGCAAATCATGATATAGATGCGCTAACATACAACTCCCCCATGCATATCTCCGCGGCTATAGCAACATCTGCTCCAAAATCCTACCCCATCGCACTGATAATCCCTTTGACCGACGATCTGGACAAAGGAGACCTCTAATGAACGCACCCAAAACTGCAGGTAAAGCTAGATATCCTCGAAAGTCAGGCCATGGTACCCAGTACCCAGCTATATGTACATCACCAAACTCCCTCCTCAAAGCATCTATACCCCCGAGCTCCTTGTGATCATAGAACACAAGGGCGCCAACCACTGGGATACCCAAAATCCTGTATACATCCTCCGGAGTCACAATCACCTCCCCAGTCGGCATATGAAAGGTGTTGTGCTCCAAATGCCATCGCTCTGCCAGTGCTATCAATAGTCCTTTGTTGACCCGAATCGGTGACATAAGCAACAAGGATCTCAAACCACATGTATCTATCAAAGCTATATCAGTAGGTGTCAACTCGGGTATCCTATCCCATCCCGCTAAATGTAGCTCTCTAATCTAGAGGTTTTTGAAAACCTCCTATTTTTATTTTTGGCCATCACAAGGATAATTAATCAGAATCATACCAATCATTCAATCTCAATCAATCAAAATCAATTAGACTCATATCTATCAGTGACCTATATCAAGTGAACTATATCAGTGAACTTTATCAGACCCATATCAATGACTCGTATCAGTGCATCATATCCTATCAACAACCCATATCACACAATCAATCCCATCAGGCAAACCAATACACAATCTATCTATTTGGATATCATATCAATTTTCTCTACCACCAATTACTATTTGTTTTCTATCACAAAAATCAAATTTATCAGCAGTCATATCAATCATTTATCTGACAATTACTCTTTGTTTTCTACTCTAGGAAGCAAAGTTATCAGTTCAATCTACTCTTTGTTTTTGAAACAAAAGTTATCAAACAATTACTCTTTGTTTTCTACTCTAGGAAGCAAAGTTATCAATCAATCATCAGATTATTCTATCATTTCTATCCATATCAGCATGATGACACGACAATTTACCTATCTATTGACTATGGAAGCAATGTACATCATCATTTTCACTTTCTTATCATCAAATCATACTTTCTGCCTATTTTTACTAGAAGTGCCACTTTGTGGTCTCTATGCACTCAAACCCATATGCGCCGTTCCTTTCATGAGATGCGCTAAAACCCATATGCGCCGTTCTTTTCACGGGATGCGCTCAAACAATTCCCCTATGCGCTATTTCCCTATATGCACTAAAACTATCAACCTGCGCTAATACTTTTATTACCGGATGCACATTTCCTATATGCGCCCACTATTTTTGTTCAAAGCGCCGTAAACCTAGTTTTATCTTTCCATATAGGTTCCTTTTGCTCGAGCGCGCTTATTTCCTATATGAGCTCCGAGGTACGAATTCAATTTTAATATTCAAATGCAGGCGGATTAACAGGCGAGATGACGGATTCTGATCCATTTAATCTAATGATGGGGACGCGACCGAGGGTCAAATCATCAAAAGCGCGAACTCTCGAAAGGCGAATGACATCGGATATTCAGGGATCCGAGGGTATTGATTTCAAACGTAAAAATTTTCAACACAGGTGTTTAGATCGACTCACCGGTGGTCCGTATGCTACTGGCCTCTGGTATCAGCGAGATCTCTCGAATCAGTGGCGATGATAAGGAATCTCCATGTTGCAAGGTCACTCTCAGAGCTACAGTATTCACAAAGTCAAAAAGTGCAAATGACTTGTCTTTTTCAACTTTTTTACCTTTTAAAGGTCAAACAAAGGTAAGTTTGCTACCTTTTTGACTTTATTTTCATAATGGGACATTCTTTCCATCATTTTTTGGGAGCTAAATCACTCTCTCCTTCGCAGAATATCATTATCTAATCTCGATTGTTTACCAAAATTTTTGCAATCCATATCCTCATCTGTGATTTACCTCCCGAGGGGGCATCATCAGCATCAGCATCAAAAGCATGTCAGGGGAAAAATCTAATTTTTCTTTGAAGCAATGTGTTTCACACATCACTTCAAAGAGGGGCAAAATGTATATGTCTAAAAATGGTCATGATTAAGCTTGTTAATTAATTAAATATGAATTATTTAATTAATTCTCCTAAAGTCATCTACATATAAATAAATTTTAATAATTTATTTATATTGTTCATTTTATACTTACCTTACTCTGCTCCAACCCCACCCCACCCACCAATTCCCATCCGAATACTATTTATTTTAATTATCATATCATTCTAAAGTTTGAATATTTGAATATTCAAATAATGGAATATTCTCTTCATCCCATAATCAAATTAAATATTAAATATTTAATTTAATATTTTCCTCTCACTCTAAATTCACTTCTAAAACATAATTAAATATAATTTATTTAATTATGCGAGTTTCTATATCCATTTTCACTTGCAAATTAAATAAATTTATTTTATTTAATTCTAACTCATTCTAAACTCATTCTTCAAAACAGTAAATTCCCTTCGGATCTCAATGACGAAAATTGAAGGAAAAGGGAAACCTTCTATCTCCCTCTCCACTTACGAAAATCTTCCACCATCCATTCAAACAAGCTTAATCCGGGCCATTAAAACATGCCATCCAATCGAATCCTTTCTAAGACTCTATAAATACTGGTACAAATCCATGCATTGGTTACACACGGATACACACATATACATGACAAACATATACGCTTATGCATTCACATCATTTTCAGCATCACAGCGATATTATCATCTTAGCATAGCCTTGCATTTAGCATAGTGTGCATTTTCAAATCTCGTTCTTCAGCTGTTCATTTTGTTGAGCTTGATCTGCTGATCTGAGAGCCATTGGAAACAACAAAACGCTGGAGTTAGAGAGAGATAAGACGATTTCAGGGAAGTTGCAGTAATAGTTTGCTTATGCTATTTTCCTTTTCAGTTTTCTTGATTTAATGTCTTATTGATATGTGTTTGAATTCGTTTATACATTGATACATTTTCATACACACAACTATCATGCACATGTGTTAGTGGTTGCAGGTATGTATTCAATTCCTCTAGGCAGAGGGGAAGTATCACTCGAGAAGATCTTGGTCAGGTAATTGGTAACAAAACTATTTGAGCATATACACACACCATAGTAGAATAATTGAGTTGAGTTAGCTTGTGGGAAGAGGGTAAGTCATCCTTAGTTGATGTGTTTGCATAAGTAAAAGTCTTGTTACTACTGAAATGCATTATTGGGTGATTTCTATCTATTTGTAGCTTTAGAGTTCTATCTTGTACTATTATGATTATATTGATAAGAATGTACGTGGAGTATGTGTATATATATGCACATATATGTCAATGGGATCTAACAACATGTATATGCACATGTATAGACGTACCACACGTAAATGTTTATCAATACAATGGTAACTATGAATAACTATATGTGAATCGAATGTGAACATTATATATGTATGGATAGTATATACACATATCCATATGTATATATGTATCAATACACACATATGTTGGCGAATGGAAATTCCCATACAAATGTATCAATATAGGTATACATATGTATATGTGTACATAGAGGTATATATTTATATATATATATATATATGTATGTATATGTATGCATGTATGTATGTATACAATCGATATATTGTGTTTATTATGTGAATACTATCTTGCTAATACTTATTTGTATATAGAATATATACTTTCTTGGTAGCAAAAGGTATATATATAAATATATATTAACATATATATATGAATATACATGTACATATATACACATATATATTGGTATTAATAGTATTATATATATATTAATATATATTTAATATATTAACTATTGCTTGGGAATTGACTATCATTTACCATGATAGAGGTCAATTATAAGTTTTTTATGTTTGTGGTTTGAGAGGCCGAGTTTTACTCTTGCCATGCTTTATGAAACACACATATTTCATTATACCTATTGCATTATGTCAATGCATTGGTAGACTTAGTCGATGCCTATTATAAGAACATCTTTGACTTGGTAAAAGTTAAAGTGCCATTTATTTGAGCTTGAACCAAAAAATTTTAAGATGTGAGTAACTGGTCGATGAATTTGTCAAAGTGAATAAATATTTGCATCGACTCACACACAAACTAAGTTGATGAAAGCATGGTGTCACAAATTGGTTATTGACTGCTTCTAATTGAATGAAAACTGCACCAACTTTGAGAATTGTGTGGAGGATTTTACACCACCTTTGATTCCTTATGCTTGTAGATGTCCATTGTTAGAGATGATTCAAATTATCCATGTGCAAATTTGAATAAGTCTCTATTTTTTGTCAATCAAGCAAGGTCGATCTGTAGATATTTTTGTTGATTATGATCTTACATATTCACCACCTTTTTGCTGAGATTTATGTGTTGATGTGCATGCTTGATTCTGTCAAAACTCATGCCAAAACTATAGGCGAAGTAGTTACCAATTTTCTATATAAATAGTGGTGCTTGACCATTTGTTGAGGACGCATTCTTGCAAACATTTTTTACTCTACATTATTTTCAGATTTTACTCTATTTTAGTTGAGAGAGAGAGAGTTCAGTTATATTGGAAGTGAGTGGATTTGAGTGAATTAATCTACCAACCTAAGTGTTAGAGGTTCATTGTGAAACTATTATCAAACTTATTTTTGTTTGGAGAAGCTTCATTGTTTTCATTTGACTAGATAAGCGATAACAGGCTTGAGGATATTCTTCCTGTTATTTTATTTATGAATGAATTTTTCTCCATGTATGCTTGAATTGTCTTTTACAAGTACTTGCATTTAGGGAATCTAGAATGCCTTTGAAAAGGAAATATAAGCTTTTATATTATTTTTATGATGTCCTTGTATGTACTCCATAGTAGGAGGTTGGTGTTTATCATAGGTATTATGTACTAGATATTATTAAACTAGAGTTGCATATGAGTTAATCATAGCTAGGTTATTGATTTAACTAGAGTAGCTTGAGTTTACTCCTAGGATTGATTATCTAGTATGGGAGGTAACTTGCATACTTACTTGTTAGTTAGGTTAATTCCAAGTATGTAAAATGGTGATAGGTTATCTCTAGGGTGATAGATTATCCATTGAAGGAAATATCTATGCGTAGTTTAAGACGGCCTTAAGTAAAATCGGCCCTAAGTAGTGTATGTGATATATGACCATTCAAATTAGTGTGACTACCTCTAGTTCCACTGTCAGTTCACCATGATCTAGTATTACATGCTAGTTCCAGATTGTGGGATTACAAGTTCTAGGTATGTAGGACACAACACTATGCTCAGTTGGTTGCCGTTATTCGATTTCTCTAACAATCTCTTCATCAAAGGGAAGGGCCATCTATCAAATGATAGATGTGCGGGGGACCACATTAAGAGTCTATGGTTAGCGGAAAATGTCTTGAGTGATGCTTCTCCTCCACAAAAGGCAACAAAAGAACCAAGATTTGAAAGGAAGGATCTTGGACTGTCTTACAACTATTTGTTCCAAAGCTCATTGAGCTGTGTATGTAAATGTATGCATTCTTGTATTATTGTAACTTATGAAATTAATGTAATGAAATGGGCTCCTTATTGTATTGTGTTATGCATCTTTGTTCATATATTCTCAATAAAGAAAAGATTTTTTTTTATGGAAATGGCTTGTTACTTAGTTTATTTACTCATAAGGTGAAAACTTAGAAATTTTTACTTCATTGAAGGGTTAGTGTGTTACATTCACATTGTGTTTGCAAAATTTACTTGGATGGATTGATTTAATTTTTTTTTATACTCCTATTACCCACCGTTCCATAGCCAGGGTAGATTCTATGACAACATCTACAAAATCCTCATTGATTGGATGTTAAACAACCTATGATTCCACATATGCACATGTGTTTACCAGTGTACTTGTAACTTCAACATTGATAGATTATGTTATACTTTGATGGGATTCCATGTCTAGATATGAGGATGCTCACAAAAGAAATGGAGATTTGTCTTTACACCAACCAATTGCATTTAATGAGACCATTTCTTTGTGAAATACATCCGATTCCAAATTTTCATAATAAATATGTGGAATTTAAGAGGTTTAGGTACTGATCTAATAGAGAGAATCCAAACAACAACAACCTAAATAGAAAACAAACCAAACAATTTTTTTTTTTTTGGGTGGTGTTCATCGCCTGTTCGCTCATGTGCTCCTACACCAACCATGTACATATTTGAACATCCTCTTAGCTTCTTTATTATATGAAATTATAGGTTTTGCATAAATGTTGAGAAATAATTCAATAAAAATCTTAGACCTAGGATATGTTTGTAACATAAATGTGACTTCCCAATCAATTGCATGTAGAATGTGTCATTTACCTTTTCTAATATGGTACATATTCTTGGATGAATATATTCATTTGTTCCACTACTCAATTTTGTTACACAACATACATAAGCTTCATTTAATGCTTGATTTCCTATGTTGAATAAAACTTCTTAAAATCTTTGGACATGTACTCCCCCTCGATTTGCACCGGAATTTCAATGGAAGGGATTGTTTTCCACTTCAATCTTCAAATTTTTTGAGGCATTGAACCATCTTTAATTTGTTCCCTAAGAGATGTATCCATGAATCTTGAGATCGCTTATCAACAAAGGGAGTAAGTATTTGATTGCATTGGAGTATTCTTCATAAAGTCCATATAGATCTATATAACCAAGTTGAGAATATTTTTGGCTCAATGTAATGTGCCATTTTCAAATTAAGCCAAAGAAATAATTAAAATAATATTTTAAGTTGTCCTAATGACTATTTTATAACATTTTTTAAAATGGAAACTTACCATTATTATTTTTAAATGAAAGGTCCAATATAATGTTAAAAGTAAATCTACTAAAGAGTCATTAGAAAAAAAGGCCAAATTTGATGTTTTATTAAAAAAATAATTTTAGACATGTCTAAATAAAGGTTTTGAGGGAAGAGGGAAAAAAGAAAATAATATTATATTATCTCAATAAGCCTATAAAAGGAGAGGTTTGGGATAGAAAAAGGCATCCATTATGTTTTCAACAAATGCAAGATTGAAATCAGAAACTAATCTAATCCAAAAACATTTAATCTATCATATTCCATCACTCATGAAATGTGCAAATCTAAGCTATTTGAATGAAATGAGATCCTAAGATATTCAAAACAAATTCAAACAACAAAAGAAGAGATTACCATCCCATGTTGGAGTGTATTTGCATGATGTTGGGTTGTTTGTATCACTGCAAAGCCTCCATTGCTTACATGAAAAAGCTTGATGAAAGATGCTTGGTTGATTGGAAGCTCTATCAATGGTGATTGCGAAACCACTTCGTTGCATAAGGTAAGTTGAAATTATTATCCTTATTTGTGAAGAGAGGTTTGTTTTATAGGAAAAACAATTTTGAATCAATGGTCAAGATTGCGTTGGAGAATATCCAGATCAATGGTCAAAATGAGTTGAGAGGATTTAGACATGAGGAGATTGTGTAAAGTTGATTGCACAATCAAGGTGATTGAAGAATAGATTGGCTAATTAGGATTTTGATTGCTTAGTTAACAATCCATGATTTTCTCAATCAAAAAGTGGGCGAGGAATATTAATTAATTAATTCCATTTTCATTTTCATTTTTGATTTTTGTTAATTTGAATAGTTTGATTTAATTATTCAAATTTTGGAGTGAAGTGTGATAATTAAATTATTATGATTTAATAATTCAATTAATTTTGAGGAATAAGGTAAATTAGTGAGATAATCAAATAATTGGTGTTATTTGACTAATCATGACAAAATAAGATTAGGTTAGGACTTTATTAAATAAAATTAATTTATTTAATTGGTCAAAAATGATGAAATATGAATGAATCAAATAACGTATTATTTGATTAATAGTAGAATTAGGGTTTTCAAGACTTTATTAAATAAACGGTATTTATTTAATTTGTCAAGAGTGATGAAAAAGTTAATTAATTAAATAATGTTGTATTATTTAATTAATAGATGAAATAGGGTTTTGGATGTTGGTCGATGCCATTTGATGCATTATGAGATGTCGTGGGATGATTTCGAGATGATTTGAGATGTTTCAAAGATGTTCTGAGATGCTTCGAGTTGATTCAGAGATGTTCTGAGTTGATTCAAAGTCATTTCAAGTTGATTCAGAGTCATTCTAAGTTGATTCAGAGTCGTTCTAAGTTGTTCTGGGTTGATTCAGAGTCGTTCTGGGTTGATTTAGAGTTGTTTTGAGTTGTTCCGGGCTGATTCAGAGTCTTTTTGAGTTGTTCTAGAGTCATTATGAGTTGTTCCAAGTTGTTTTGGGGTCATTCCAAGATGTTTTAGGTTGATTCAAAGTCGTTTCCAGATGTTTCGAGTTGATTCAAATTCATTTCAGAGTCATTCTGAGACATTTCGGGTTGATTCAAAGTTGATTCTAAGTTGTTTGAAGACATTCTAAATTTGTGATAAGTGTTAAGTCAATTTTACATGTCTAAATTTTGCCCCTCTTTGATACAAAGTATTAGTTGCTTTGTTTCAAATATTTTTTTTTAAGATCAATTTTTTTGAAAAAAAATTATGCCCCACTATACCCCATTATTTCATGGAATGATTGGTAATACTCTATGCTACCCCTTCGAGAGGTTGACCAAAAATTTCAAGTTTTGAGGTCAGGCTTACAACTCTGTTATATTTCCATTCTGATGAATTTAGGTCATATAATTAGGTGTATAGGTCCTTCATTTCTTGTTCTAATGTTTCTTTGAGCTTCTATTTCGAAAGTAGGAAGTTTCCCTAAGTAGAAATTAGGGTTTTCTTGAGGCTTATATAGGAAATTTGTCTTGTAGATAGCTCATTTGTGTTTTGACTCTATAGCTAATTCTTGTCTTTGCTTCTCTTGTTCTATTAGTTTTCAAGGAGCAATGACACATTTTGATGCAGCCCTAAATCATTTTAAGCTCATTCGAGAGGTTGGACGACCTTAAGACATTGGTGGCTTGGTATGTACCTTCTCACTTTTTTGCTT
>VDFB02000017.1:114754523-114771074 GCA_007258455.2 Sequoia sempervirens | reverse complement strand
GAAAATCTATGAATTTGATGCTATTGTCAAGAGAGACAAGCATAAGACTGGTTTTGGTGGAGATTTCCCCTTGAGGATTGGCACTGGAGAGGCGTGTCCTTCCATCATTTCTGCCCAGGCTTTAGAAGAAGAAATGAGTACCCTTGGTTTCTCTTTTCACTCCAAGAGATCTAGGTTTGAAATCATAGAAGAAGCCCAGAAGAGGGCCAGTAGGGAATATAGCCATAAGGTTGATTTAGAAGACTACTGGGCCAATTGTAGTGATGAACATGATGTAAGGAAAAAGAAATTCTCCCGGCTTCAAGTTGAGTCAGTTTGGTTGTACAATGTGAAGGCAGTTCCTGATCAATTGGAAGATGATGGGGACCTGATTCAGGGTCATGCCTATGAAATTGAGTATGAAGGATAGTAAGCCAATTGGTTATGTAAGTGGCTAGAAGAGGAGAAAGCGAGTTGAAATATTTCGCGGATCCGGTATCAAGTTTACCAGGATGTGGCTAAGACACAAGCTGTGGGAGTTGGAGAATGAGGGAGTAAAATGTACTTACAGTCTGATGGGAGATATGGAACCTCACTCCACTTCTGAGGAATCAACTAAGTAGGAAGATCCTAAAGGTAAAGGCAAGGTGGATTCTCCTTTCAAAATTAAAATTAAGGGAGTTTAGATGGAGGAAGTCCAAGAGACTGAAAAGCAAAGAAAGCCAAATGCTAAGAAAAGGACAAGGACTAAGAAATCTGGCAAGGGGGAGACTGAAAAACAAAATCCTGAGGTTGATGTTCCTATGCCTAAAAGGAGAGTCTCTAGGAAATTATGTCGAGGAAAAGAGGAAAGAGTTCTAAGGTGGGAGGAAGAAGTCACTTACAGGTGGAAGGTGAATGTAGAAAGTTTAGAGGAGAAGGCTAAGGTGTATACAAGGAGGTCTAGGACTCCTTATCCTAAAGATAGTGTGCCTAAGGCTGATCTTCCTCTGGTTGTTTCTCATGAGGAGCCACATGATGATGTTCCTTCCACTCATGAATCTCAAAGCAACCCTGGTGAGTCGAAAAATGTTGAGGAACATTTAGATACTGAAGGAGAGAAATTCCATGAAGGTGACCTATACAGTGCAGAAGTAGAAGTTGAAAAGGTAATGCAATCTCCCTTGGTTGCTTATGCAGAGTCACCAGTCATGAATGAAGAGGTTAAATCCCTTCCGAGTGAAGAAGAGGCTGAGAAGGTTTCATCCCCTATACATGAAGAATAACATGCTAAGGAAAAGGAGGGAAAGGTGGAGACTCTTGAGAAGAAGAATTTGGGTGAAGAGTCACGAAAGGAACATCAGGAGGAAAAACAAACTAAAGTGCAATTGGAATCCACTGTCCCTGGTTGGTTGGAGAGGGAGATAAAAAGAAAGCAAGTTGTTGTGGAAGATAGTCCACCAAATTGGGATGAGCTACTAGCCAAAATTGGAAAAGATAAAGGTAAGAAGAAGGCTAGGGTAATCTCAAGGATTGAAAGAGATGAATCTCATAATCGAGTTGTTCATTTTGCCACCCCTACTTCTGATAAAAACAAAGATGATGTAGCTAGAAAGGATTACAATGTTCAGACTTTCAATCTAGGGCCTACATCCCTTGAGAAAGATATTGAATATTATGAGGGGTCGAGTGCAGTCATCTTGGGCAGACTGAGGAAAGAAATAAAGACCAAGCAGGTGCTAAAGAAGGAAAATGAGAATCTTAGGAAGTGCTTGGAGGATCTGATGAAGCCCATTGCAATCTATTAACCCTTATGTTTCTGCTACACATCCTTTACCCCAAGAAACTATCACTGAGATGGAAAAGATGAAAGCTTCCACTCTTGCCACTACAAATTGGTTGCAAGGGGTGTGAAGCAAAGGTAATGAAGCTATCAAGGATATTTTTTCAATGGGGAAGGATGTTGTGAGGGCAGTTGATTGGTTGAAGGATGTATTGGTGAAAACAGAAATCTGAGATCTCTTAGCTGCCGGAAAGCCAGGACTATCATGGAGTACACTAGGGATATAATAAGTGATAAATTCTTCTTCCTTCATTGGAGCTTAGAAGCCTTGGGAAGGTGGTTTGAAGTGCTGAAAATTGAAGGTGTTTGAAGATTTACAAGATTGATGATACCCTATCTAATGTGTACAATGGCTCCATTTCTTTTGAGATCATGATAGGAGAAGGAAGATTGCTCCTAAATATTTGAGTTTGGAGTAGTTGAGGAAGTGGTGGCATGATGTTTATGCCCCAGTTAATGATGATTCCATTTTTGAGTACCAGTTGGATGATGCGGCCACATTCATTGTTCTCATTGACAAATATGTAACATATAAGGTGGATTGGGATAAGTCGGTAAAACAGTCAAGGGAAGAAATTGCATCAATTGAGAGATGACTTAGGGTGTTTCCTTTACCACCTATGGCTGACTTGGATAGAGTACTTTTGAAGGTTCATGAAATGCTGGATCGGAATAAGGACAAAGGGGAAGGTAGTTAATGATTGGCTACATCAAGATTTGTGCTTCCCTATTATTTTACCATGCATTGGTCCAAGTTGCATTGGAGATCCCAGACCGACTTGGATGAAGTTCATGCATTTAATGCATATTTTATTATTTTGAATTTTTCTTGGCCGACTTGTTGTGCCTTATTGTTATTGTAAAATCTTATGTAGGCTGACATGTTTGGGGGGTTCTATAAATTTGACATTTTATTGTCTCATTTTGTAAGGGGTTAGAAAGTTTTTGGTACATAGACACATAGAAGAGTTAGAAGCAAATTAAGTAGAGCAAGAGTTAGCAAGTAGTTGATCTCAAGCAAATATTTTAACAAAAAGCTGAAATTGTTGCTACAGTGGATAATTTGATCCAAGTAATGACATTGTGATTTGGTGCCATACTTTTGTTTCTTCTTATCTTGCATGGTTCTTGTTATTCTATCTTTAGAATTGCTTTGAGGAAGATATTATTTAGATTAGATTTGATTTAATAGTTTTCATGATTTGATATTTGAAGTGTTGCAACAATCCTTGGTCCATACTTTTCGCAACCAACTGGTTGTTAGTTGCTTTGCAAAGTTAGCCTGGACTTTTATATTCAGTGTGCTTAAGTTCGGTTGTGAGGGTTTATTCATATCAATTGCAATAGGGTTGTTCGAATGAATGTTCATGATTTGAAAATCTTAACACCTTAGAAGATTTCACTGTTTCTATAAGATTGCAAATTTATCTGGGTTAAGTAGAAATCAATTTTGAGGGATTGGTCCATTTCGAGTGTTTTTCATTTGCATTGTTAATCTTAGGCTTAATATTCAGTTTAGAAATCTCTTTGAAGCCCTTATCTTTTGTTATTTCTTTGATTATTGGGTTAAATATAGGATTGAAGTATCATCATATTGTTAGATCTGATAAATTGAGATTCAGTATTTTGCTTGCAGTAAGGTCCTATTGTGATTACCAACATTTTCACATTATCACTGAGTTGTTTATGCATTGTCAAGACCTGACATTAGAGACCTTGGGGTTATCTCTTGAGGCTTGCTGATAGAGATTTACTTTTCAAGAGAGATAGGATATCATATTTTAATATGCGAGTTATTTGTGCGAGAAACATCATCAATAGTTCAAAGCTCAAAATGTAGAAAGATCTCTCGGTGTGAATGCACAAATGAAAGTGACCCTTTATCACCTATTTAAGCCTAAAAATTAGGCGTTTTTCCCTAATTTGAGTCAGACGCTAGGGTTTTGACCTATTTTACCTATTTCCACCTTGTGCAACCTATTTTGGGTCATTTTTTTGTGTTACTGAGGCTATTTTTGGCATCTTGGGGCCTGTTTTAATATCGTAGATCTATATTTAACCTTTGTTGAGAAATCAACTCAAAATTCAAATTTTCTACCCAATTTCTTGAGGGGGAAAGGAACCAACTTATTCCTTCCACTAGGGAAATGGTGTGGCATCAAAAAATTTGATTTTTTTTATTTTTTGATCTAAGCAACAGTTTTTTTTAATCCAAAAAATGTCAGTTTATGAACCAATGTAACAGGTACCTCGTTTCAAAGAGGGGAAAAATGTAGACACTTAAAAATGTCCTAAATGATATCATGCACTCAAATCTAATATACTAACATCATTTCATCCTAAAACCCATCCTCTTTTCACTTAATTGATTAAACTAGCCTAGCTATTTAATTAATTTCATCATTTTCATCTATTAATATGATTAATTTAATTAGGTTGATTCACCCCCTTTCATGCTAACATTTCGTCCTATTAAATTGAATACATCAAATTATTTAATTTAATCCCTAAATTTCTCTTATTTAATTAAATAACCCTAAGATATTTAATTAAATATCATAACACTTTCCCCTTTTCATTAAATCATTTATTTAATGAATAACATATAATTCCCCTAATTTGCATAATTGAAACTTTATTTAATTATCAAATTATTGATTAAATCTAATCCTCCCACTTGCAAGGGAATATTCCTTGAGAATATTCCTCCTTTGCACATTCCTCCAAAAGTGGAATATTCCTTCCCCTTTGCAATTAAATTTGGTTTTAATTAACTAAATATCTAATTTTCCTCACCCATGAGAATATTCTTTGAGGATATTTTATTTCTTCACTCATTTGAAAAAGGGAATATTCCTTTTTTGCAGCAAACTTTCAACATGACTTCTTGTGCAAGTTTTGAAAGTGTGTTTGTTTGGATGAATGCAAGCCCTTGATTAAATATCATCTTGCATCCTCAACCCTTGATGGGAATCCATGATCCATGCCTCCATCTTCCTTCCTTTTTGACCATTGATTAACCTTTTCAATCTTAGCCCTTCATTTCTCATTTCTCCTCCTATAAATAAGTCAGTATTTGGAGACAAATGGATCCACCTTTAATAGTAAGCTCATGCTATTAAATCACTCTCATCTTGCCTCATATTTCATATTTTACAAGGAATTTTTAGGTTGATTTCTTGCATCATATTGGCTTAGCTTCCATTAATAATAACTTCCGGTAACATAGATGCATCCAATTTTCTGAATAAGGTAGCTCATCCTTATGACTCTAGTAGAGAGTGAAGAGTTGAATAGACAAGTACAATAGTTGTTATGAAAGGGATTGATCAAAGAGATTTTGAGTCCATGTGCAATACTTGTAGTACTAGCACCAAAGAAGGACGGGGAATGACAGATGTATACAGATTCTAGAGTCATCAATAATATCACCATCAAGTATAGATTTCTCTTTCCAAGGATGGATGACATCATGGATTATTTGAGTGAAGCTGCGTACTACATGAAGGTAGATCTGAAGAGTGGTTATCACTAGATCCAAATTAGAGAAGGGGATGAATGGAATACAACCTTCAAGACCAAATAGGGCTTGTATGAGTGGTTAATCATACATTTTGGGCTAACCAATGCATTGAGCACTTTCATGTAACTCATGAATGAGGTATTGAAAGATTTTTTGGGTAAAATTTTCATTGTTTATTTGCATGACATTTTAATTTTTAGTAAGACATTGGAGGAGCATTTGATGCATATCAATTTTTTTTTTGAGAAGCTAAGAGAGAAGTTGTTGATCAATTTGAAGAAGTGTAGTTTTGTGAAGAGAGAGTTGGTGTACTTATGATTTTTTATCTTAATAGAGGGTCTTAAGATGGATCCAAAGAAGGTAAAGTCTATTATTGAATGGGCTTCACCAAGGAGTGCTATGGAGGTGAGATATTTTCATTGTTTGGCAAGTTTTTATAGAAATTTTATCAAAGATTTTAGTAGTATTTGTGTACCTCTAACTGAAACAATGAGAGGAGATAGAAAAGAGTTTAAGTGGACTGTATGAGCAGGAATTTTTTTTAATATGTTGAAGAAGAAAGTTATAAAGCAACCTGTTTTGGCACTTCCAGGTTTCAACAAGGTATTTCAGGTAGATTGTGATGCTAGTGAAAATTCCATTGGAGTTATTTTGAGTCAAGAAGGTAAACCCATTGCTTATTTTAGCGAAGAGTTGAATGATGCAAATAAGTATTATGTTTATGATCAAGAGTTTTATGCTATAGTTCAAGCTTTGAATTTTTGCAAAGTTATACATTTTTTTTGAAGCACAAGAGTGGAAGATCTAACAGAGTTGCAAATGCCTTAAGTAAGAGGTAGAATTTGTTAACAAAAATGTAGATTGAAGTTGTTGGGATCAATGAACTCAAGAGCTTGTATCACGAGATCCTCATTTTGTAGAGGCTTGGAGAGTGTTGGTTTTTTTCCAAGTACACCTAAGGAATCTCTAAAGAATAGCCAACTCCTATACTTGAGACCCTTAAAATGAATGGCCAACTAACAAGATTCAGTCAAGACTAAAATCTTCTACACTTTAGGCTCTGTGGGACCTAGGAGGGTGTTACTAACAACATTCCATATGACTATCTCAATAAATGACATAGAAAATCATAGATTAGTTCCTATCAAGGGTAAATAGCGTAATTCATTCAAAGGTTGGCTAATCTTTGAGCAAATAACTATCAATTTACCACGAACAAGAAAATTTCTTGCATACATGCCTCATAGTAAATGAATTTTAAGAATTTTTTATTCTAACCCTGAGTCCATGGCCTAATATGCTTTCATTATCATTAAAATGATAAATACCATAACAAATAGACTAGTTTCTTTATCAATTGGGTGATAGAGTCATGCATCTTACAATCAGTCATATAGAAACTCTTTAAATCTAATAATTCTGGGCTGTTTCCATAAGGCTTTGCATTATGAAAACTCATTGTACATAACACATAACTTCTTACCAAATCCTCTTTAAACTTTCACAAATTCATGACCTCATTTAAGCTTTTAAATGATTCTTTGAACCAAAGCATAAATAAAGACATGCATTCAAATGAAGCATTTGAAGATGAACAAAATATACTTGATATTATATTCAAAACTTGCAAGAGATGTACAGAGAAGAGTATATGAATTATGCATGAAATCTGCTTCGATATCAGTAATTTCTACAAGACTATTTAAGATTTTCATATGCATGGTTCAAAGACCACGACAATTCGACCAATCTATTTTCTGGTATTCTTCTAATTTCTACCCTTTTCACATATTAGACCTAAAGAATCAAAAGACTAGAACCCTCTGCAAATGTTCCCTAAATTCCCTTTTATAGTGTAAGGGAGAAAACAAGCTTCTAGTTCGAAATGTGTACCACATTACAAAATCTTATTTCATTTCAAATTTCAACTGCATTCCAAAAATACCCACATGTTGATCTTGTAGTAGCACATTGAAATGGGGAAACCACAATTGCAACAACCACCAAAGAGGGAAAAGTAAAATGCCACCAAAAATTCCCTTAGCCGCTAGGTAAGCGACACATCCAATGTTCAAATTGCAGTGAGAGCACACAGTTAGCATCTAGCACCTCAAAAATCACCAGCCACACACACAAAAAGAAAGCAACCACCACATAAATTATCAAACAACACAAAATTTTCATTCCACACGCCACCTTTTCAACAACGAGAAGACTTATTACCACCAACACACAATCCCCGGTACACGTACCCACTTCGCATTGTCACAAGAGGTGGAGAAGATACTTCAACCCCTTCTTCGTTCTTGTCCCATTTCAACACAAAACCATCTCACCCACGAGGAGTCTTGATAGCTAAAGGCAAGATGGACAATACATCTACTCCAGGGGATGGAACTCAGCCCAGAGTTGTAAGATACTGATGATAGCTGGAGTTCGTCTCTATTTCAATCTTAGACAAGTCTGTGATGTCAATGGGAGAGTTCTGTCGTCTGAAAGAACCATGACCGTATCAAAATTTCCATTGAATTTTGTTGGAGGGCCCAACATATTCTTCTCCTTTTTCTCCCATTTCCTCTAAGCTCGCAACTTGACCCTTCAATTGATGGCTACATTTGGTAACGACAGGTGTAGGTCCATTGCCATGGATATTCTTATGAGCGCTCTATCCTTTCTTTGGGTCCTCACCATGGGACTTTTGTAAATTGAGTCGAGAAGACCTCTACACTGGAATAGATGAAGCACTAGACTTATTCATCTTGCCACTAGAAAAATCTACAGTTGTAACCTCAGCTTTCTGCATAAACTCAAAAGACTTGACAACTAATTGCATTGGTGAAAATAACAACTCTCAACTTCTATTTATTGAACAATGTGATGATAGCAATTATTAATGCTCAATGAAAACACACGCGCAAATTGGGAAATTCATTGGCATGCGTATTGTCACTGTTTATTTCCCAAGTGCATGGAAATATGCATATCATACTTCATGATTACCTACAATTAAGTCTCCACACGCACAAAGATCAATTTGATCGCACCTATATAGAGTAGATCATTAATGCCCACTAGTTGCAAAATGAAATAGCTATCACATGCCTATTTATCAATTTTGAATGTCAGCCATTGATCTCTTGATGAGGTGGTAGATCCAATGACTCACATTGGGCTGACTAAGTTTGAATTCCAATAGTGATTCATCCATCAGTCTTCAGCCAATAGCATTGGTCCAAATCAGATGGCAACTCCTATGTCAGCAAGTTTTTCCTGTCTCATGACTTGGCGGATTAATCCACGTGTCAGGATCTTGTTGATCTCATATCCTCTAACGAGCATTCACTTTTTCCCTATGATACAGCGAGGAACTATGAAGATTGTTCCCAAAGTTTAATCCTTATCGTCAGTTTAGAACCACGAGAAATAATCCAGACAGTGGAGGATGGACCCTGCATCCATATAAGGACACATGTCTTCATCTCACTATCCTTGCAATGCATAACTGACTAGCACTTTACATCCATGAATTGGCGGCGTACAACCAGGATCCTTTCCCACGGTCTCAAATCTCAAAACCTGCACACACAGAAAGGTTAGAATTAAATGAGGGGCCATTGTTAGGCTGATGGTGATTTGACCCTTATGGATGAATGACTTAAGATTAATTCATTTTGGAAATATTAAAACCCAGCCTTAGGAAAACATTAAAGTTGATGGCCAGTTGGGTGACTAGCCTTCTAACCCAGAGGAGTTGGTAAACAGATGCATATGATGGCTCAAGTAATGACTTAAAGAATGGGAGACCGACAGGGCAAGTCAACATGAAATTAGAATGGCTAATGGTTTTTCAAAGGAAAAATCCTATCCAAGCATGAGGATGAGGGTTTAAAGGGCTAACCAAATCTATGGGATCCCCAGTAATTGCAAGAATTTTGGAGGCTCCATCAGTGACTCATGCTCAAGGACGTATACCCCTAGTGCGTATAGTGAGAATCCAAATCTGAGGTTGAAGTAGACCAGGGTAGAAGACCAAAAACCCGAGAGCCTGCCCAGACAAGGCAAGTAGACATAGCAGAAAGAAAAAACACCAAACCATATGTACAATATTCACATAATATACATTGCAATTCATTTCCATGAGAAGCCACTTTTAAACACTTGGCTTCGATCTATAAACTGGAGGCCCCTAGCCCACAAAAATTTAGGGACAATTATTTCCTCTGTCAAAGACTTTGTCTTGTTCCATTGGCAGTGGGTCCACATGGACATTGTGTAATTCTTGACAGTTAATATGATCATGATTGGGACCATATATTAATGCAATGTTGCCCCATTCATTCACCTTCTCCACCATAGGCTCATCAAATTGAAATAAGAAAGCAAAACCCTCATATTCTACACAGTCATGAAGTGTAGGATCACATCCCATTTGTTCATCAAATTTGAAAAATTCATAAACACTTTGGCTCATACTCGACCAATCTTTTACAAGATTGGGAAAAAGAAACACAGAATTAGGAATACCTTCCATCTGCTTGTCACAAGTGTTATCCTTAGGGGATGAAAGAAGTTCCATAATAGGATTCATAAGGTGGGGTGCATCTGCAAAAAAATGCAATGCAACTTCATACTAATCGACATCATTCCTTTGATTGTCCATACCTTTGAATAGTCCTTCACATGGATCAAATAATCCTGCAATATTAACATATCCTGCATAATCATCAAATAATTCCTTCTTCCCGGCATAAAATGATGTTGCCTAAGCATTTATGTATTTAGCTTGGTTTTCCTCTTGGTCATCCAAGAATGGACTTCCTTTAATGTCAAGACAAATACCATCATGTGGGGCATGAGTGTTTGGAATTTCAACCATCATTTCAAGCACATGGCTAGTTACCATAGGGAAGTCAACATAATCATTTACATTCCCTTCGATAGTAGTATTACATTCAAAACTTCCATTACCATCCTAAACTTCCTTATCATGTGATCCATTGTCACATTTAGATTCCAACGAGTCTGAGTCATTCTCTTAGTGCTTTTCATGTACAATTTGTTCAATCACATATTGGTAGACCAATTCATCAGTGCTTGTGCCATCACATTTGTCATTCAATTGTGAAACTGTGAAGTCAGGGTTGACATCTTCAAAGGTAAAATTATTTACCTTTGCATCAACTTGACTCTTATTTGTACCATCCACAACACATTCACTAGTAGTACTTGCTAAGTACTCATCTGGATTTTCTTCAAACAAAGGATTGCTTCTACACCAATAGGAATCATCATTTATGACCTCATTGTCCAATGCAGGTTCATCAAACAAAGGATTTTTCCATACCTTCATGATAGTCACATGTACCTCATCTTCCTCAATGCTAGGATTCAAATCATTTTGATCATCAGTGCATTCAAAATCATTGTAATCACTTGAAGAACAAAGAGAAACACTTTCAATATCCTCTTCATCATTTGCACTCATAACAATTGATCCATATTCAGAAAATTCTTCAAATGAAGAGAATTGCTCACTGCCTAGGAAACACACCCCCTCTAAGCTATTAACATATCCCCTACTGGAAGCAATAGAATCCATCTCCATTTCATAAGAAGAATCAGGTTCAATAGAAGATTGACCAAGTTCGATCGCATCCCTTTGATTCCTCATTTGTTCCTTATAATTGAGACCAAGTGCATTCCCATCACTGATTGGTGCATCATTACTCCTGGCTAAATCAATTTATGAGGCTTCACCATGTACCTCTTGTGTTTTCTCATAGCCTATGACATCCCAAGGAAGATAATTAGGCATTATTTCCTTGTCTTCACACCTTATATCTTCATGCTCATCACTATTACATGAATTTGTTTCTATGTTGCTTGTAAAATGACAACATTCAACTGTCAATTGTTCAAATTCTGATACTTCTCCTTGATCTTTCAATATTTTCCTTTGGTTCTCCTCACTATGGAAATTATTACCCCCATTCTAGGAAACAACTAGGGGAATATAACTATGCTCCATATCTTCCACAGTGTTTATCCAATCTACCACTTGATCGAGGCTATGAGGCTTCAGATTCTCAGGCCATTGGCTTGCTCCTGATTTGTAGGTTGCACAAAAAAAATTAATGCACATTAAATTATTAGGCCTAAAACTATTGGGTATCTCCATCAGAACATCCAAGAATCTTGAAAACAAGTCATATGGTGACTCATTTGCATGTCTCTTTATCTCATACAACTTTCTAACAAAGAAAATTAAATCAGCCCTTCTTGACCTTGGTTGATGTGAGGTTGATGCTTGCTCATGTTTTGCATCTCTTGGGAGTAATACAGGTGTAACATTTATAGGCTCCTTTTCATGAAAAACCCTTTTACTTCCTGATTGGTTTGGCTCAACAGCCTAGATTCTATTAGATCTTTTTATGCTAGCAATCATAGGTCCTCTCATGATTGACTATTTCAAATTATTCTCAATATTTGTAGCCTCTTGGTATGCTTGTTGTAAGGTAGCAAGCTTTTTATCCTTTAACAAGAATCTCATCTTATTATCAAATACTCCCAAATATACAACTAAACATTCAACATCATTTGGTCTCATATGTTTAGGGATTTCCCTTATGACCTTTGCAAATCTAAGGTTGAAGGCAGGGATTAATTCTTCCTTATCCCTGGAAATCTCCATGAAATTATTCCTTGCAACACTTGGATTTATCCTTTCACCAAATTGTTCCATGAAGATTTCTTTAAGTTCACTCCAACAATGTACATAAGATATTGGTAAGAAAGAGAACTAGTCTCTTGCATCTCCTTTCAATGATTGAATGAAAAGTTTCATAGCCACATCTTCAGAATCTATCTCATAGTCGCCCATCACATCAACAAATTCTTGCACATGCTTGTTTGTTGATTCTAACTTTTCATCACTGGACTTTGGTATTTAGTCCCTAACCTTGGGTGGTATAATATTTGGATACCCACAAATATTGTCAAAGCTGATGGCCATGTACTTATCAATGCTGAAACTACCTTGGTGGGACAAGGACTATTCACCTTGCATGCTTTCATCCATATTTACACTAGAAGGCATAATGGAAAACTTATCCTTAATCCTTGAAAAGGAATTTAGAATATACTATAAAATTATGTAATATTACATCAATTCCTTTTGCAAATATGATCCTAAGCCTCTAGCAAGTGTATCCCTTATAAATGTTGCCTAAGATCTAACAATTTAACATGCTTCTTTTTTCATAATGCATAAATTTCAACTTATACATAAAGGCATGCTAAATCCTTACTAATATTCCCTCATATAGTGCTAATTCACCTATTAGGGAATCATTTACATCTCGAACATGGGAAGTTTATCCTGATTTACCCATAATATGCTCTAAACTCTTCAAATTCTATGAAAGTACCTGGTAATTTGCAGCAACTGATGATCCTTTGTCTTTAAGATTGTAGATTTGACCAATTGATGTATAATTTGACAGGTTCTTTGTGTCGGAGTCACCACCTCCTTTTAGAGGACTAAAATTCAAATAAGATGAATTTTCTTTACAAATGGTACATGTTCTGGGTTATCTTCCACAACAAAGTCATGTTCAGACCCTTTAATCTTTGTTGCACTCGAATTGTCTACCAGGTTCAAGAATTTTTCGACATCTAAACAAGACGTTCAAATTCACTTTATCCTTTGACTCTGCATTCTATATCTACGTCTAGAGAATGAGAATCTCCCTAGCACAGTCACCATTCTATTGGTTTTTTTCGATGCACCTAAAGGAGAATCTCTCCTAAAGCCAGCTCCTATGCAAGACCCTTAAATGAATGAAATGGCCCGGCAAGATTGAGTTGAATAAAATATTCTACACTTTAGGCTCATTGGGACCCACAAGGAGGTGTTTGTATTTTATTTGACTGAATATCTCTTCAATAAATGACATAGAAATCCTTAGATTAGTTCCTATCAAGGGGTAAATAAGCAGTAATTCATTCAAAAGTTTGGCTAATCTTTTGAGCAAATACCTATCAATTTACGGGGAACAAGAAGATTTCTCACATACGTATTGCCTCTATAGTAAAATGTGAATTTTTAAAATTTGTATTCTAACCCGATTCCGCGACTTGATATCTTAGTAAATTTATCATTCAAATGAAAAATACCATAACAAATAGACTAGTGTCTTTATCAATTGGGTGATAGAGTCATGCATCTTACAATTAGTCATATAGAAACTCTTTAAATCTGATAAGTTTGGGATATTTCCATAAGGCTTTGCATTATGAAAACTCAGCCGCATGGCATCGCTTCTTGCCAGTTCATCTTTGAAGCTCTCACAGATCCATGTGGCCCTCATTTAAACACAATTGAGTTCTTTCTTGGACCAAAGTAAAATAAAGACATGCATTCAAACGAAGCATTTGAAGATGAAAAAAATATGCTTGATATTATATTCAAAATTTGCAAGAGATGCATAGAGAAGAGTACATGGATTATGCATGAAATATGTTTCAATATCAGTAATTTCTACAAAACTATTTAAGATTTTCATATGCATAGTTCCAAGGCGAAGAGAATTCAACCAATCTATTTTCTAGTATTCTTCTAATTTCTACCCTTTTCACATATTAGACCTAAAGAATCTAAAGACTATAAACCATGCAAATGAGCCTTGAATTCCCTTTTATAGTGTAAGGGAGTAGACAAGCTTCTGGCTTGAAATTCATACCTCATTGCAAAAAAAAAATTCGCTTCAAATTTCATCTGCATTTCAAAATTCCCCACATGTTTATTCTACAATAGCATGTTGAAATGGGGAAACCACAATTGCAACAACCACCAAAGAGGGAAAAGTAAAGTGCCACAAAGATTACATCAACCACTGGGTAAGGGACACGTTGACGTTCACGGTAAATACGGCGAGGAAAGGTCAACATCTAGCGCCTCAAAATCACCGACCATGCAAAAGCAAAGCGCCTATGGATTATCAAACAACACCGGAATTTTCGTTCCATATGCCGCCTTTTTAGCAGCCGGAGACTTATTTACCACCAACGCAAATCCACGGTACCGCGCCGCTTTGTATCCTGCAAAGTGGAGAAGATACTTCAACCTCTTCTTCGTTCTTGTCCCGTTTCAGCACAACACCATCTTTCCCGCTAGGAGTCTTGACAGCTAAAGGTGGGATGGATAATACCTCTACTCTAGGGGATCTAACTCAGCCCAAATTCATTAGATACTGGTGATAGCTAGAGTTTGTCTTCATTTCATTCTTAGACGAGTTGTCTGTGATGTCAATGGTAGAGTTTTGTCATCTCAAAGAACCACGACTATATCAAATTTTCCATTGAATTTTGTTGGAGGGCCCAACAAATTCTTCTCCTTTTGCTCCCATTTCCTCTGAGCTCACAACTTGACCCTTCAATTGGTGGCTACATTTGGTAATAACAGGTGCAGGTCTATTGCCATGGATATTCTTATGAGCACTCTATCCTTGCTTTGGGTCCTTGCCATGAGACTTTTGCAAATTGAGTTGGGAAGACCTCCGCACTGGAACAGATGAAGCACTAGACTTATTCATCCTACCACTAGAAAAATCTACACTCATAACCTTGAGTTTCTCTAGAAACTCAAAAGACTTGACAACTAATTGCATTGGAAAAAATAGCAACTCTCAACTTCTATTTATTGAACAATGTGATGATAGCAATCATCAATGCTCAATGAAAATACACACAAAAATTGGGCAATTCGTTGGCTCACATTGGGTTGACTAATTTTGAATTCCAACAATGCTTCATCCATCTATCTTCAGCCAATAGCATTGGTCCAAATCAGATGGCAAGTCCTCTGTCGGGAATTTTTTCCTGTCTCATGACTTGGTGGATTAATCCACGTGTCGGGATCTCACTAATCTCCCAACCTCTAATGAGCATTCACTTTTTCCCTGCGAGCTAGTGGGGAATGATGGATATTGTTCCTAATGTTTAATCCTAACCATTGGTTCAAAACCATAGGTGGTAAGCAAGACAATGGAGCATGGGCCCCACATCCGTATAATAACATGTGTCTTCATCTCACTGTCCTCGCACTGCGTAACTGGCTGGCACTTTACATCTGTGAACTGGTGGTGTACAACTAGGATCCTTTCCCATGGTCTTGAATCTCAAAACCTGCACACACGACAAGGTTAGAATTAAATGAGGGGCCATTGTTAGGCTGATGGTGATTTGACCCTTGCAAATGAATGACTTAAGCTTAAGTCATTTGGGAAATATTAAAACCCTACCTTAGGAAAACATTAAAGTCAACGGCCAGTTGGGTGACTGGACTTCTAACCTAGAGGGGCTAGTAGATAGACACATATGATGGCTCAAGTAATGACTTAAAGAATGGGAGACCAAGAGGGCAAGTCAACATGAAATTAGAACGGCTAAGGTTTTTTCAAAGGCAAACCCTATCCAAGCGTGGGGATGAGGGTTTAAAGGGATGACCAAATCCATGGGATCCCCAGTAATTGCAATAATTTTGGAGGCTCCATCAGAGAGCTTGCATGGAGCATATCACTTTGGATAGGATGAGATGGTTTGATTTTATAATCCAAGATGATATGTTGTTTCGAGGGAATCAATTGTGCATTCCAAGGAGTTCTTTGAGAGAGAACTTCATCACAAAGAAATACAACATATGATTAGTTGGACACTTTGGTCGCGATAAGACCATTACTATTGTTGGTGAGCATTACTATTGGCCACAGTTTCAATAAGATGTGAATAAGTTTGTGCAGAGTTGTAAAGTATGTCAAATGGTGAAAGGGACAAGTCAAAATACTAAATTGTATCAACCATTACCTATACCTTAGAGGCCATGGGAGGAAATTAGTATGGATTTTGTTCTTGGTTTGATGATGAAATAGAGAGGGAATGATTCCATATTTTTGGTGGTATATAGATTTTGAATATGACACATTTCATTCCATGTCATAAGACTAGTGATGTTGTTCATGTTGTAAAGTTATTTTCAGAGAGGTGGTGAGACTACATGGTCTATCCAAGAGCATAGTTTTAGATCACAATACCAAGTTTGTAGGGTATTTATAGAGGACATTGTGGAAGAAGTTGAAGACTGATTTGAAGTTTAGTTCTGCACACCATCCATAGACTGATGGACAAATAAAGGTGGTGAATAGGAGTTTTGGTAACCTATTGAGATTCT
>VDFB02000017.1:114719388-114754423 GCA_007258455.2 Sequoia sempervirens | reverse complement strand
CCCACACTCTCCCTCCCTATCTCCCACTCTGCCACTCTCTCCCATGCTCTACCACCCTAAACCCTCTCCCACTCCCACCCTCTCTCCCATAAGCATACATACATGACACACTAGTATACATATACATACAAACATACAAACATACAAACATATAACAAACATTCAATAAAGTGGCATTTAACTAAAGGAATACATAACACGAGCGCGTTATTTGTTGCTAACAATGCTCCTTGAAGAGGGAAAATGTCAAAAGAAAAATATAACGCGAACGCGTTATAACGCGAGCGCGTTATAATGAGAACGCGTTATATTTTGCATTGGGAATCCCCGAGCCTTAGCTTTGGTATTTGCCTTGGAATACCAACCCAAAGACCAGAGACGTGTTTTTTCCAAATTCAACAAATTTTCACATAATCGGGTTCGTGCTCACCATCAAAATTGCATCTGGTTCATACCATTCACATTTCGGCGGAAGGCTTGGAGTGCTTTGGCGCAGACACTCTGATCTCTCTGGAAGCTACGGAGAGGCAAATTGCCTTCCGGGATGTCACTGATCAGAGACTAAAGCGTATTTTGTCCGTCGATGATCCAGTGTCGCTGGTTGTGGTTAAAATGATTCTTGGTCAAGAACATCTGCAACGAAGGGAGTATGCTAGGGATAATGCCCAAGTCTCCTCACGATTTCTTGCGGTGCTACTGGAATTGGCGACCCCGAAGAAGGTGGCATTGGAGATGATGGGGCGCTTGTTCCGCGTCGACCTGCTCGGTGGTCTGGAAGAAACCTTGAAGGCGACCTTCTTAGGAAAAGGCATTCCACGCCCGGCTGACTTGTCTCTTTTATGGGATACGGAGGAAGCTGTTAAAGTCTACCCTTTTCTCTTAGACCTCAAAGGGCCTGCCCTGTCGAGGCATAGAAAGCTTGCGGAGGTGGCCGTGGAATTTTTAAAAAGAAAATTGAAGATGGTGACGGTCGAGGGAATGGATTGGATAGATGGCTTTGTATGTTTCGCGGAAGTAAATGGTTTTATGTGAAGGGTTGGCCTCTGTGTCTGGTGCTTTCATCTTTGTTGTTATTACTGTCTCTCTTGGTGGTCCTCGGCTCTAAATTTGCAATTTCATTTTTCTGGCCGTGGGTCAGCCTGTGACCCCTCTCTTTTTTTTTTCTATGGTTTTCGTGGAGGGTCTTTTGGTGTTGGTTATGGGACTGATGCTATCATAAATTTTTGTCTCGGTTGGTTGGTTTTTTGCTCGGCTGTGAGCCATGATAGTTCTCCTGCGATGCAGACGTTTGTAATTTTCCTCTTTTTCAATATATAATCCTATGTGTGTATAAAAAAAAAAAAAATTGCATCTGGTTCAATATCAAGAAAATCGAACACATGGATAATGTTAGGTTCTTTATTAGCTTTCCAACGATGTAATTTTTTTCACTTTCTAACAATGTTAAGCCTTTCATCCATAATTTTTTTTGTTTGTATGTCTGTTTTTCTTCAAAAAGCAGTGTTTGGTATTTTTTTTGCTATAAATTAACCGTTCATCGAAATTTGAAATAAATTACATTTTTAGAAACTAGACTCCATTCCACAAATTTAAAAAAAAATAAAAAAATAAAAAATCTATTACTTTCAAAAAATTTAGGGGAGCACGGCCAAAATTCTGCTTTTAGGAAGTGCCCACTTAGAAAATTAATAAAAATCAAATATTCATTAAAAAATTATCAAAAATATCCTTACATATGTTATCTAACTTTTGACCAGAGCGATTTTAAAAATACTACAAAAGTCCACGTGCTCGGGTCACACAAGAGTTGCTATGTTATGTTTTTCTGATAGAAACAACAACAATTTGTGTGTGTCCCTCTTTTGAACCCCTTAATCTCAACCATTTTCAAAATAAATTAGTAGTTTAGAAAGTAGACTCTGAGCAATGGTCCTTGTTTTTGTTCCATCTAAAAATTTTGAGTGTAGCTATCCTCAATTTCACGTCCAAGGTCAGTATTTCCTGATTTCAGAAAAAAAGTGGCCACTTAAGCCCCTTTTTTGGGAACCATCTTGGTGCACTTACCCGGTTAATGGCCATTTTTAGAAGAAAATATTTACACCTTAAGGAGTAGATACGTTCTTCTTAGTAGGATTGCCTCATTCCCTTTGTAGTAGAAGAGATGACTTTACATGCAAATTTTATGGGAAAATATAGAGATATGTTAAGAATGAACTCTTAATCTCTATATTTCCACCAAAAAATTGGACACGACAAGTAACTTCTTGGAAATAAATTCCCAATGCACCACTTTAAAGAACTTAGCAGAATTGGTTGGCCTCTACAAAAAAAGGTTTTAACAACCACAAACTATGAACATGGTAACTGACACTCACCCGTTGGCCACTTAAGGCTCTTTAACCATGCCCATTCCACTTAAGGCATGGGATTAGGTGCAGTCTGTTATTGGCACGTCTTGAAGCTACTTTCTTGTGATTTTGTAACCTTTGATATAACCCACCATTAAACATGATTCAAGACCTTGCAATGAGTTTTCTAGCATGAGATGTGTCTTAAAGCAAGCCCTCTCTTCTAAGGATAAAAGATAAAATTACCAAGATGCTAAACTCAAAAAAAAAAAAAATTTGTCACCTAATATTGCCAAAAAAGATGCAAGGGGAGAGGATTAAAACACTTTAGTTTTCCAAATACAACATACACTTCATCGTAATTTGATTCTTTTTAAGCACCTCGAATGGTGTTATCCCAAAATAAAGTGTGAATAACATAAAAAAAAATTCTTTTTAATTGCATCAAAAATGAAGTGTTCTAGACTTTAGAGAAAGATACCACAATGTTCCAATCAAAAAATTGATTTGTTCATTTTTAAGCCCAAACCTGAGTGTTTTCTAGATCCTTGTCTTATTTGGTCAAAAAATTGAAATTGAGCGTTTGTCAAAAAAAAAAGTCACTTGGTCAACAAAAATCAAACATTCAAAGTACCACCAACTGAATTCTTCAAATCAATCATTTTAAAGCACCAATTGAAAGCGGTCATTTTTCTAGGGTTCTTTTTATGCACTAATTTGAAATTTTCTAACTTTTACAAAGCTTGGAAAAAGTTCATTTTAAAGCACTAAAAAATGAAATGTTTTGTTTGTGGAGTTATTTTTAAGCACCAAATGAAAGCATTTTCTAACTCTGGAAAGCTTTAAAAGATTCATTTTAGAGCACTTAAATCGAAATGTTTGTTTGTGGGGTTCTTTTTATACACCAAATGAAAGCATTTTCTAACTTAGGAAATCTTTAAAAGATTCATTTTTAGAGTGCTTAAATTGAAATGTGTTGTTTGTGGGGTTCTTTTCAAGCACCAAATTTAAATTTCCTAACTTAAGAAAGCATTGAAAATTAAAATTTCTTTGACCATTTTTCTTCCTTGTAAAAAAAGTGTTACTGGTTTTTTTTTTTAATAAACACATGTTATACCTCTACAAATCCTGCATACACAAATATTAGTACATGTTACACATTCAAATCAGGCACCCGTTAGCATTAGAAATACAAATTTAACTTGCAACTCTCAAACACATATTAACAAGGAAAAAGCACAGGAAAAATAGTCAATAGCGGCCTCTGTCAGAAGTCAAAGGCACCAGAAAAAGTCAAAAGCGCCCTCTATAAAAAAAAAGAAGCGTGGGAAAAATTTAAAAGCATAGAAATCACTATCAAAAGTTTCAAAACCATGAAATAAAATGTGAGATTTTTCTGGACCTATGCGTGAATTTTTTTCCAAAGCACTTATGGGGCCTACAACTTCAAATGTAGCTCATAAAATTGTTAGTGTTAAGGATCGACGGTCCCACTGAGCGTTCCAAAATGTGTGAGGGGGAAATATACAAGTATAAACAAGATAATTGCATTGAATAGAAACTAATCTAAATCAAAAACAACAATCAAGATTTATTCCTTCACTCATGAAATGAAGCTTTATAAGCTATTGAAAAAAAATAATGAAATCCTATGATATCAAAATGAATTCAAAAACAAAGGAAATGTTACCATCCCATGTCGAAGTTTGTTCACGAAGATGTGTTGAGTTGTTTGTATCAATGTGAAGCCTCCATTATTGTGTGTGAGAGCTTTGAAGAGCGTGTGTAAGTTTTGATCAAAGATGTTGGTTGAAACTTTGTCAATGTTGATTATGATCTATGCATTACTTCATTGTGTAAATTGTATTAATTCTCCAATCCTTTTTTGTGGGGAACTAGGTTTGTTATATATAATTTGTGATTTTGAATGAATGCTCTAGATTGCATAGTAGAATATATTGATTGATAGCCAAAAGATGTTGAGAGGATTTAGATGGGCATAATTTGTGCAAATAGATTACATAATTAGTGTGATTGAGGAACATATTGATATGTTAGGAATATAGATTGATCAATCATGAAATAGATTGAGAAATCAGTGTTTCATAATTTACTCAATCAGAAAAGTGGGTGAGGATAATTAATTAATTGATTAAATTAATTATTTATTTTTTAAGTTGAATGTGAAAATCAAGTTTGACTTTTGCAAACAAATTTGCATTAGTTTGATTTGATTTTTGATGATGTTTTGAATAGTTTTATTCAATTTATTCAAATTTGGAGGGAAAGTGACATAACTAAATCATTATGTTTTAATAATTTAATTGACTTAGGGGAATAAAGTGAATTAGTGACGTAATTAAATAGTTAGTGTTATTTAATTAATTAGGATGAAGAAAGTTAGATTAATACTTTATTAAATAAATGTAATTTATTTAATTGGTCAAATTTGATGAAAAAGTTAATTAATTAAATAATGTCTAATTATTCAACTAATAGGGGAATTTAAGATTTTTGATGCTTTTGATGTGAAATACAGTGATATTTGGTGATAGTGATGTTGATGATGTGACAATGTCATTTAGTATGTGTGATAAATGTTAGGTCAATTTTACATGTCTAGTGTGTGTGTGTGTGTGTGTATTATATGTGTATACATATACATATACACATATAATATATATATACATATACACAAATAATATATATATATATACATATACATATATATATATGAATACATGTATACATATACATACATATATGTATGTATGTATATATTCATATATATATATATATATATGTATATGTATATGTATATATGTTGTTGGGATGTGGTGTTGTACATCATCGCATAAAATGATTTATTATAATGTTGTAATTAAATAATGATTTAGTTGTGATGCACCTTGATAGTGTGGATAATCACACTAGGTAATTATTTGGGGACCCACTTATGTTGTATTGTAACATTGTATTATCATTTAATGTGTGGGAGACATGTGATAATAATTTAATATTGAGGAAATATTAAATAATATGATGTCTTAGTACCCAATATTAAATAAGGGCTTAGTGGTTTTGTATTCACATGGTTTTGTGGTACATGGTTTCACCTTACCACTAGTTGTATTATGTGTGAGCTTGTGTCTATAAAAGCAAACTCATGTATAGTGGTTTAGGTTGGCTGAGTGGTTTGGTTGTCATTATTGAGTCTTCTTGAGAGTGCATTTGTAAAGCATGGCATGGGATGTGTGGATTCATGCTTGGATACGTGGGAATGCATTGGAAAGCTTGATGCTTTAGAAGTGTTCATTGTAACTCTTGTATTTGTTTCATGGATGATTAATATGATGGAGTATAAATGCTTTTGGAGGCTAGGTTTTCCCCATTGAGGGTTTTCTCAAGGTATATCTTGTGCCATTTTTGATGGGTATGTTGTCTAATCTCTTGCATATGGATTCTGAGTACTTATATGCATGAATATCTCTTTTGGGTTATGTGGAAATTGTCATATAATGGTTGCAAGTTTCCTTATATATATATATATATATATATATATATATATATATATATATATATATATATATATATATATATATATGTACATGGCATGCAAAAAATGTGATTGTTATACTCTACCTACACAATATCAAGTGATTTCAAATCAATTCATAATGCCTAACAATTCTATAATATTTCTTTATGACTAAAAATGTTAATCTCTTGTATGATATGCATATATTTTCCATGAATCTATAAATATCTAGGTTTTCACACTGATTTTGTTTACATTGGGTTTTTCATTTATATTCTTTATGCCTAGGAATGCAAATATGTTGTATGTGATGTCAATGTTTGTCACAATAACTTGTAACTCAATATTTAGGGTTTCAACTTACACTATTTATGAATGTCAAGTCATTTCAATTCAATTCCAAGGTTTTTTTTATTCTATATGTCTAGGAATATATATTAGTTGTATGCACTATAAATGTTTATGACGCACCACCCGGTAACTCAGTATCTAGGGTTTCAACTTGTAGTGTTTATGGATGTCAATGCATTTATGTTCCATACAATGTGATTGTTACACCCAATCTTCTCTCAGTGCTAAAGATTGATGCAAAGGGTCTGGGACTTTGAAACAAACACAAAGATTTCAAGGAACTTAATGATGCAATCTCAACCCTTCTTCAGACACCCTAGTGGAGACAAACCTCAATAATGCACCAAATGACTTATTTGCCTTCCTTATGGACCCAAACCCTAGGAATACTCTTAAAAGACACAATTACACTTGTATTAAATGAAATCAAAGCCCCAAACCTCTGTCTTGAACAAAATCCACTTTTCCACCTTAACTAGGCCTTCTAGCCCAACTAGGCCTCTAGCAAAGGATTTTTGACTTTTCTCTCAAACTTTCCAAAGGAACACCCAATCTATTGACTGATTAAGTTTTGGTTTATGATGGAAAACAACATATCAACTCCCTGATGGCACTTGTTTCAGAACACACCAACCAAAATCTGTTGTTTCCTCAAAAACTAGGCCTAATTAGCCCTCTTTTCCAAAGCAACCCCCCTCTAAAGTTATCCCCTGACCATGAAACTTTCAACAATCTCTCAAAATGTCTCAAAACCAAAGATTCCAAGTTTTTAGGCTTCTATGACACCTCTAACATTCTCAAACACAAAACCCTCCTTAAATTGCCTCAAAACTAGGGCTTCTTGGATCTTGACCTCCCAAACACTTCTAGGTCCTAATTTTAGACTTTTCACCATTAATTCAACATGTCTCAACTATTAAAACACAAAAAGATATCACTTGTTAAGGCAGATCCTCTACTGCTATACTTTAACCCCCATCCTCATGCACCTTGCACTATCAAAACTTGGTGTACACCATATGATTCCTCTTTCCTGCACTTTTAGATTGTTAGATTGGTATGATACAAGTTAATCATGATCATTTCATTGGTCTCAGTCACATTTCCCATGAAATGGATCATTCATCATGAAAAACCCTCAAAACTAGTGTAAATTATGTGTTTCCTTGAGGACAGTCAATGTATTATACAAGAAATTGATTCCTATTGTCTTTCAGAGCATACAGAGGTTTAAAATCATGTAAATACAAGTCCTTAAGCCATAAAAATGAATCAAACTTCAATAGGAATCAATAGACCATCAAAAAGAACACAAACGAATGCAAAAACTGTAGTTTTACTGCTTTTTCCTGAGAACAGTCTGTACAACACTTGTTCTAAATGATCAACCTCCGTAAAAATGACTTTTGGAGATTTCTATCACCCTTATCCAACTTCTCAAACCATTTGGGGTTGATTAGGTTACATAAAAGTGATTAAAACTCCTAAAGACTAGTTACCCGCCCAAAGTGGATTTTCAAATATTTGAATTTCCAAACTTACATTTTATTGTTTCCTACTAACTAGAAACATTAAAAACCATTACATTATTATTGTTCAACCTTATTTGACACCATTAAAGCATTATAAACCTACCTAACCTCCTAGAACATGATCGTTCCCTTTATATTGCAATTTGGTCCTAGGGTCCTTATCAGGACCCTTAGGACAGTTGACTCTCTTATTACATTTATCCATGCCAAATGCCATTATAGGCTTCAAGACATCATAGTTGATGCTTTGGAATGGTTGACAGGTCTTCCTGACCCTTGCAAACTCCTAGCTCTTGAACTGACCCCTAAGGACCTTGGGTGCTTCTGCACCAAAGATGTTGGTATATATATAACTCATGTACAGATGTTTAATTTGATTGTTCAATTGGGTTGTTCAATTGCATTGTTCAATTGGATTGATCAATTGCATTGTTCAATTGGATTGTTCAATTGCATTCTTCAATTTGATTATTCAATTTCATTGTCCAATTGCAATGTTCAATTGGATTGTTCAATTGTATTTTTCAATTGGATTGTTCAATTTTATTATTCAATTTGATTTTTCAATTGCATTGTTCAATTGGATTGTTCAATTTGATTGTTCAATTGCATTCTTCAATTAGATTGTTCAATTGCATTCTTCAATTGGATTGTTCAATTTCATTCTTCAATTGCATTGTTAAATTTTATTATCATTTAACTCATGTAAATATGTTGGTATATATATGTTTCTTTAAGGATTTATCAATTTCATTCTTTTAGACATGTTGGTATATTTGGCTAACACTTGTAAATTTTTGACTTGTTCAATCTTTTTCAATGGTGTGCAATTTTGATTCATTATTGGCTCGATGATGGTGAATTTCACTTCAAAGGTAAACACTTTCCTTACTATACTTTCTCATTATAAGTTAAACATTTCTACATGTCTTTGATTAATTCCTCCTTTCATATATGTTTGCAGGATTGAGTTGGAGAAATTCACCAAATCATTGGCCATCTCCAATGCATAGAGGTGAGGTTTTTAATCTCACTAAGGTTGTACCATTGTCTCATGTAATTCATTACTTCTTTCTTCGTATTACTTATTTTATTAGTTATGGGTGTGTTGTGTTACTTAAGTTGAAGGTTATCATTTATTTTGTTGTTGATTTTGAACATAATATTTAAAGTTTTTACGTGGTTATCCATAGTTTGAAGGTTCTCTTGTGTTTTAGGTACATCCACAATGTGCTCCATGATGTATATGGCATCTAGGGTGTTTATGAACACTTCCAATATTTGTTTTCATAAACACAGTCAATTTGTCAAGGAAAAATATGGTTCTCTTCATGCATCACTATGACTTTAATGGGTTTAACATTTTCATTTAATTTCTATCTATACCTATATATAACTTTCAATATATCTATCAATGTATGTATCTATATATCTATTTATATGTGTGTGTGTGTGTATACATGGTAGATACGTATATATATACATGTAGATACATTTATATATAAATTTATATGCACATTGATATATGTCTACATACATATTGACATAGACATACATGTACATACATATGCACATAGATATATGTGTACATACGTATTGACATAGACATACATCTAAAAATGTATGCACATATATATATGTACATACTTATGCACATACATATATATGTACATATGTATGCACATATATATACATATATGAACTACATAATTGTGAAATACATAATTGGAAAATGAATTATTGTGCAATGAAGAATAGAATAAGGAAATTTCATGGCAGAATATCCTTGAAATGAAAACTAGTGAAACCATTTTCATCTTTTGGAATAACAAACAAATATTAAAATAAAATTACAGAGTTAAAGTTTGTGCAATGATGAACACAATAATAGGGTAGAGCTACATTCCAATAGGTCCAACTTGTTCATGACATGCCCATTTCAAAGTAACACCATTTTCCATTAAATATCCTCATTCATATATATAAATGGGTAAGTGCACCAATCTGTGACACAATTTTGGTGTCAAATTGGAAAATTTCGCAAAAAAAGGCCAAAATTGGTCATTTGGCGCACGCCAAATGACTTGAATTCATTTGGCATGCACCAAATGTAAAAGTCAAATAAAACCAAAAAATGTCTTTCAAACCCTCATTTCACTTCAACCTGTGGCTTGGCTTGGAGCATTTGAGGTCTGCAACTCGCACTCACGAAATATCAACCATTATTTGCATCCTTAGCTTATGATTTTTCAAGAGGATGCCGCCAAAACATCAGAGAGGTTGAAGATTGTAAAGAGGTATGTATTTTTATTCTATTTATTTCAAATTTTATTTAGAATGCAGATTGAAATAGGTTTTTATAATAAAACTTTGTTCTAATTCTCAGGGAATGTATCTCCACCTCAAAACATTGAGAATTCACAATCACCCCCTCACGAAGAGCCTCCTATACAAGAACAACCTAAAACCCCTCCATCAATCCATGGGCATCCTCAAGGAACACAAGAAAATATTCTAAATCAAATTGAAAACAATAAAAGAGACATTGAACAATTAATTGGAAGATTAACCGAGCATGTCGAAACCCACCCCTATAGGAGAGGTATTGTTGAATCATTGAAGTCAATTGTAACTCATGTAGGAGAAATGAGCCAGAAAATAAATTTTTGGTCAAATAAGAGGCATGAGATGAGACAATTTTATGCTAGTGGTTTGTCATATGCAGATGTCAAAAAAAATAAAATAGCAAAGCCAACTCCTATGCCCTATTTATAGACATGTCTCCATCTATTGGTGCCACCATGAGTTAATTAAAAATAAATTTTGGGAGCGATGGTGGATGGTATTTTACCAACCTCCATGCAATAACCATGAGGTACCGCAATACTTTTTTAGGAAACTCTATTGGGATTTTTTCCTCAATAAAATTCCAAACTATTTTGACATCTTAGACTTTCAAGGTAGAGGTGGGGGCTCCACACATGATAGACCTATTGCACGACGTAATCCACAGTTGGCACCAAGACCCTTGGCCAGATCCATGGTGGAGCATGTCATTATTCCTTCCATTGTTAAGGATAGGGTAGAGGTGGACATGCTGGAGTTAATTGACTCACTCACCCAAACCATTTTACAGTGTGAGGCCTCTAGTAGAGTCTGATGTGGAGGAGACGTGTAGGCTCTGAGATCCACCCCACCATTGTGGCACTTGTGGTGTTGTTTACAAGTAAGATTATCAGAGTTCTCATGATTCATCTACACAGCCTACATCAGCAATGATTTGTTGAATGATACATTCGACATTGACACTTAGGTAAAATTTAGCAAGTTCATTTAATGTTGTTTATTAAATTATATTTTGAAATTTAAGAATAGCTAAATTAGTAGAATTTTGATATGATGAAATTTCAGGGTCGGACTGTTCATGAGATGTGCTCCATTCCTACAGACCCTTATTCATTCTCGACGATGAGTCCACATGTATGCAACTAGTATTAAAGTTATTATTGTTGCATTTGAATAGTTGAATATTATATTTGAATGTTTGTCTCATAACATGACTTGGATTTCAAACAGTTTCCTAGTGGACCTTCAATCTCCACACACCCTAGTTCATTTCCTCAAACAACTTTCACTCAAGTAGCCTTTATTCATTAATGGTGTTGTAAAAAAATGTTAGCTAGTTTTCGCAATTTTGTGTATAAAAATCAAAAAAATTGATGAGGAACACAAACATTGCATTTGTATTCCTTGATCATGTCACATTATCTTCTCCTAATTCACTTTTTGTTCCTTTATTCCTTCATAATCTCACCCCATTAACATTTAATAGTTCACCCTATTTTCCATGATCCCCTCCTACCCCATCCCACTAATATCTTCTAGTCCATGCTATGTATCATTATGCCCTTCTATTCCCATCTTATTGTACCCATTATTATCTCACCAGCTAGATGTTCCATGATCCCCTATGTTCAACCCTATGTTCCTTTATTCATTCTATGTTATACCATCTTTATCCATGTTTCATCCTAGCTAACTCTTCTCTATTATTTCTACACACGTGTCAATTTCATACTTCGTGTACTATAGTCAAACCCTAGACACCTCCTAATTCACCATATGTTGCATTATTCCCTACTAATTGCATCCCATTAACCTCTAATTGTCCACCCTATATTTTGTTATCCCATCCTAGCCCATCCCATCAATCTATACTAGTTCATCCTATGTTCCATTAATCCCTTCTATTCCCATCCCATTACCCTCTCTTATTTCACCTTATGTTCCATTATCCCCTCTTGGTCTTGTCCCATTATCTTTCCCTAATTCACACTATGCTCCTTTATTCCCTCCTAATCCCATCCCATTAACCTCTAATAGTTCACGCTATATTTTGTTATCCCATCCTAGCCCATCCAATTAATCTATTCTATTCCATCCCATATTCCATTATCACATTCGACTCCCATCCCATTATACCCTCTATTATTTCACCATATTTTCCATTATCCCTTGTTGGTCTTGTCTCCTTATCTCGTCTATGCTATAGCACCTCCATCCAAATTTTATCCTATACACCATTAGAAGAAATAAATTTTCTTCCACTTAGTATTGACCAAATTTGTCTTCTCCATTATTGTTGCACACCTCAACAACCAACTTCATGTGCTATAGTAAAACCCTAGACACGTAATTCATCGTATGTTCCATTATCCCTTTGAAAGTTGCTAGTAATATAATAATCCTCACTTCATTCATGTGAACTTCATTGTGGCATTATCACTATGTTGACAACATGCCCTCATTAACATTAGTTCATCAACATATGCAATACGAATCTCAATGAGCACTGAAATTTGGAATTTGCAAGAGTTTGGACTATCATAGTGGAATTAGTACTTTCACAATTATGTGATCTATAAGCACTATATTGTAGTCTCAACTAAGGCCAACTATTTACTCTTTCATTTATGACAGTTATAAAGGGACTACCTAAACTTCTTTATATTGATGTTAGATATATTGTTTCATCTACAATTGATGACATTAGACAGCCCTGGTGATGTTGGTGGCACGATGGACCATGGAGTTGCTACAACAATAGCCAATTCTAATCCATTGAGAGAGGTATACAACAAATTAGTCGATTTGACATTATATTTACTCTTTTATGGTCTATTGTAGAAAAAAAATCACTATACTTTTATGTAGTTTAATTTCTATCTTGATGGTTGCTACAGGTGGTTGTCACTCTAGATCATGGATGTGGTAATGTTGTAAATGTGCATGATGACTATATGTATGCGGTAAGTGATTATATTTTGTTATATTCCATTCCACAATTCAATTTCTATGTATTAACATCTTTATTTTTTATTGTATCAATTGGAGGTCCAGAGTGAAGAGAGGAGGACTAGCAAGCGTGTTCGAAAGACAAGAGAACCAACAGTCACTCCATCCAGCCGAAGTTCGAAGGTAGCATAGGATCTATTTCCTTCCCCTAGAGGGAAATGACTATGTATTAGGGTTGTTTTTTGTATGCCTATGTGGCATTTTGGAACATACGTTTTGTACTATTGATATATACATGACATTTTATGTCCATATGGCTCCTTTGTACTAAGCCTGTATGGATTTTTTGGATATATTTTATATACTTTTATCAAAATATAGCATTGTATAGCCTTATGGATTTTTGATTAAAGAAAATCTTGTTTTTCTACTGCCATTCTTGAATGATGTTATCATGTGTATCGTGTAAATTGTATGCTTGAATGTTGTAGGCATGGATTTTGTTTACATCTAATGCTTAATTAATTATTGTTGATTTCTCAATAAGCCCCATCTAAAGTGTATTGTGTAAATAAGTTCCATTCCTTGTGGTTTGTATCCTTTGGAATGCTTCAATTACTTATGCCTCACTTATTCACATGTATGCTTTAGTTATTCACATGTATACTTCACATATATTGTGTGTATTCACATATATGCTTCATGCTTCCAATGCATAGCAACAAAAATCTTTTGGGGAAAATTTTGACAAACCAAAAGTATAAGAGTTTTTCAAAAATTCGGGAAAAAATCATATTTAAAAAAACATAAAAAATTGTAGAACAAGAGATAACAACTATTTTTTTTGAAATTGAAAGGTATTTCCAAAGCATATAGAGATATAGAGAGCAAATAAAATAAATATTTTAACTAATGAATTGTAAAAAATATATTTTTGTAGTTTATATTCAAATCGTTGATTACATTGCATTGCACATCTTTCAAAGTCAAAGCATTACTTCACATTGCATATCTAATAACTAGATATTGATAGATGACAAAATTTTGATTACAATATAGTTTCTACAAAGTCAACCTAAGAAGTTATGCAATTACTTCATATTGCATAACTAATAACTAGGAGCAGTTTCCAATTGCATTTTCTTATCATGGCATTCTATGAGACCAGATTTCTCTAAGGTATTTTTTCAAATAGTTCACTGCTTTATTTATGTCACCACATTTTTCATACATGTCTACCAAAGCATCTTGTCAAACAATTCACTGCCTTGTTGTTATGGCTAAAAGCCTAAAACAAGTGCTTTCGAACAAGCTATGGATGGTTGGAAAAAATATATCAAAAGCATAATAGTAAGAAATAGCATAGACAAGGCAATGAATTGTTTGAAAAAATGCATCAAATAAATGTGGTGATGGAATGCCATGACAATCCATTGACAAGGCAGTGAACTATTTGAAAAGATGGCTCAAAGAAATGAGGTCTCATGGTGATGGAATGCCATGAAAATCAAAAGCGATTTTGATTGTCACAGCATTCCATCACCATGGGACCTCATTTTTTTGAGGAATTTTTTCAAAGAGTTCACTGCCTTTTCTATGCTACCGCATTTTTTGGTGCAAGAGAACCATTGAATAGAAGTTTTCAATTCAAGGTTTTGAGGTATTTTGTCTAAAATAAGTTCAATGAGACAATTTTCTATTGTAATGCATCATATTATTTGATAGCTAGGTGTTTAGAAGGTCAAGTTGGCAAAAAGTGCAAAATATTGAAAAAAGATGTAAATTTTCTAAAAAGCTGCAAAATTGCATTTTTAGGGAAGGCGTTTGGTTATAGCATTTCAAAAGGAAGTTATAGGCATTAGGACAGTTATTTTTTAGGTAAAAAGCATAAATAAGGTGGAAACCATCGATGTAAGCTAGATTTTTGAAGATTTGGAAGATTGGAACATTAATAATACTTTGTTTTTCTCCAATTTTTTTGTATTTTCTGAGTTTGCAGTGACTGTACGGCCTGTACAACTCCATAATGTTATAAATATATTTTGAATTAATTTTAAGGTGAAATTTGGCCACTTACTGCATTTGATTTGAGTATCTAATAGTGGATTTGGTGTAAGTTTGAGCAAATTCTTTGTGACTGGTTGTATACCCTGTTTTAAGGGTTTGTAGCCTTTAAAATGTAAACTCGACCCATTCCATTTTTTGTGGCTCTTGTAACTTTTGGAATGGGACTACAACATAAATAAACAAGTGGGGGAATGTTGAGAGAGTATAGGGGAGGCCTGAAAATGTGTTGGGCATGAAGCCCTAAAGTGGAAAATTGTGTTTTCCAAGTGGAAAAGAGAGGTTTTGATATGGTAATGAGTGAAATAGGTTGGGTCAGCATTGTTTCTTGTTGAATTGAGTATGTGCAGAGATTTTTAGACTAGTTTGAGGTGGTGGAATGTTTGATTAAGGTCTATAAATGTGATTTCCATTAAAACCCTTAATTTTTGGCTATAAAAGAGGGTTTTGAGTTTAGGTATATTGGAGGGTGGATTTCTAAGAAAAAATTGTGGAATCTTTGGTTTGGTAACCTGTAAGGAGCTTCCCAATTGAATTTTGAGTGAAAGGGAAAGTTTAAGGTAGATTCCTTTTGTAAAAGTGACCTAATTTGAGGCCTAGTTGGTGTTAAAAAACTTGTTTGAGAGAGTTGTATCAAAGTAACCTATTGAGTGGTTATGGTATTCTATTGAGTACCTTGATGGGTGTTTGAAACCTTGATGGTCCTGATTTGAAAGGACAACACCAAGGAGATATACCTGATTGGCTAATTAGGCCAAATTTTCAAAGCAACTGTACTCTAAACTATCTTCCCATCCCAAATAACTATAGAAAGTCATTTACCAAACCACAAAACCTCCAAATCCACAATCTTTAACCCAAGAACCACTCCTTTAAGCCCACTTTTACAAAACTCTCATTTTTTAGCAAGTTTAGGGTGGGTTTATTAAAAATCATATTCCCACAACACATAACACATTGAAAAAGCATCAAACATGCTTAAAATAACCTACACATGCTTAAATGTCCCTCACAAACTGCTGCCCCAAAGGATTTCAACCATTTCCACTCTTAAACCACTCAATTTCACCAAGACTCATCAAATTGCCAACTAGGGCATCACACCAAACCACTCAACTCACCTCCCCTACTTTAGAAACCATGTACATATGTTCCCTACCATTAATTATTCCATTCCACTAAGTTATAGTAGGATACAATGGGTGGAATGTCTAAAAATTCATTTTTACACACTCAACTACTTGCATTTGACCACTTTTTCCCCAAGCGAGAATTTGCTACCACAAGAAAAGGCCTCCAAAATAGAAAAAATCAAGAGAGTTTATTGTAGAGGGGCCCAACGCGATCCCATAGACTCAGATGAGAAGTTTCTAAGCATCACGTTGTCCAAATATGAGCATGCTAAAATTTGCAGCCATTTTGCACTTTGGACTCTTAAGGAATTTTATTGGTTCAATGTAGCTCAAAGCGATTCTGCATGTTTCGGTGTGAAAGAGGACCATTCCTAGCGTAAACATACCCACCCGGATGCATTAGAACTATTTGTTTGGTCACACGAGTAGTAGAACGAAAGTTGCGCCACTTTGCAACTTTCAACTACTTGCATTTGACAACTTTTTCCACAAGTGAGAATTCGCCACCACAGGAAAAGGCCTCTGAGATAGTGAAAAAAAAGAGAGGTTATTGTAGAGGGGCACAACGCGATCTTATAGGCCTAGACGAGAAGTTTCTAAACATTACGGTGCCTGAATATGAGCATGATAAAGTTTGTAGTTATTTTGCACTTTGGACTCTTAAGGGATTTTACCAGTTGAATGTAACTCAAAGCGATTCCACATGTTTCGGTATAAAATAAGACCATTCCTAGTGTAAACGTACCCACCTAGATGCATCAAAATAGTCTGTTTGGTCACATGATTTGCAGAATGAAAGTTACACCACTTTGCAACTTTCAACTACTTGCATTTGACAACTTTTTCCTCAAGCAAAAATTCGCCACCATGGGAAAAGGCCTCCGAGATAGTGAAAACTGAGAGAGGTTATTTTAGAGGGGCTCAACACAATCCCATAGGATCAAATGAGAAATTTCTAAGTATCACGGTGTCCAAATACGAGCATGCTAAATTTTGCAGTCATTTTGCACTTTGGACTCTTAAGGGATTTTGTTGGTTGAATGTAGCTCAAAGTGATTCCGTATGTTTTGGTGCAAAAGAGGACCATTCTTAGCATAAACGTACCCACCCGAATGTGTTAGAACAACCCATTTGGTCACATGAGTTGCAAAACAAAAATTACACCACTTTGCAACTTTCAACTACTTGCATTTGACAACTTTTTCTACAAGTGAGAATTTTCCACTACGGGAAAAATCCTTTGAGATAGTGAAAACTGAGAGAGGTTATTGTAGAGGGACCCAATGCAATCCCATAGGCTCAGACGAGAAGTTTCTAAGCATCATGATGTCTGAATACAAACATGTTGAAATTTACAGTCATTTTGCACTTTAGACTCTTGAGGGATTCTACCAGTTGAATGTAGGTCGGAGCAATTATGTGTGTTTCGCTACGAAAGAGGACCATGCCTAGTGTAAAAATACCCACCCAAACACATTGGAATAATCCATTTGGCCACACAAGTTGAAGAACAAAAGTTGCACCACTTTGTAACTTTCAACTACTTGCATTTGACAACTTTTTCCCCAAGCGAGAATTCACCACCATGAGAAAAGGCCTCTAAGATTGAGAAAACTGAGAGACATTATTGTAGAGGGGCCTAGCATGATCCCATAGGCTTAGACAAGAATTTACTAAGCGTCATGGTGTTAGAATACAAGCATGCTGAAGTTTGTAGCCATTTTGCACTTTGGACTCTTAAGGGATTTTGTCGGTTGAATGTAACTCGGATGTTTCGGTGTGAAAGAGGTCCATTTCTAACATAAACATACCCACCTGAATGCATCAGAACAGTTCGTTCAGTCACATGAGTTGCAGAATGAAAGTTGCACCATTTTGCAACTTTCAACTACTTACATTTGACAATTTTTCCGCAAGTGATAATTCACCACCATGGGAAAAGGCCTATGAGATAGAAAAAACTGAGAGAGGTTATTGTAGAGGGGCCTAACATGATCCAATAGGCTTAGACAAGAAGCTTCTAAGCATCACAGTGTCTGAATACGAGCATGTTGAAGTTTGCAACCATTTTGCACTTTGGACTCTTAAGGGATTATGTCGGTTGAATGTAGCTCGGAGCGATTTCAAGTGTTTTAGTGTGAAAGAGGACCATGCCTAGCATAAACATACCCACTCGGATGCTTCATAATAGTCTGTTTGGTCACATGAATTGTAGAATGAAAGTTGCACCACTTTGCAACTTTCAACTACTTGTATTTGACAACTTTTTCCCTAAGCGAGAATTCGTCACCACGAGAAAAGGCCTCTGAGATATTGAAAACCAAGAGAGGTTATTGTAGAGGGGCCCAACACAATCCCATAGGCTTAGAAGAGAAGTTTCTAAGCATCACAGTGTCTGAATACAAGCATGTTGAAGTTTATAGCCATTTTTCATTTTGGACTCTTAAGGGATTTTGTCGATTGAATGTAGCTTGAAGCGATTTTGTTTGTTTCGATTCGAAAGAGGACCATGACTAGTGTAAACATACCCACCTATATTTGTTAGAACAATTTTTTTGGTCACACGAGTTGCAGAACAAAAGTTGCACCACTTTGTAACTTTCAACTACTTGCATTTGACAACTTTTTCCCCAAGCGAGAATTCGTCACCATGGGAAAAGGCCTCTGAGATAGTGAAAACCAAGAGAGTTTATTGTAGAGGGGCCCAAAAAAATCCCATAGGCTCATAATATTGGATGTTGTGGTGTGTTACTAATGTGTGGTTGTCATTGATATCAACACTATAGCATTGTTGCATTAGAAGTTGTATATGTCGAGGATATTAAGAAAATTGCAATAAGAAGTGCTAAGGTTGTCAGAAGTGAAGTGAATTTATTTTTGTCGATGTGTTCATTTTGTTGTAGTTCTGAGGCTATGGACTAAAGGGTTGCTTGTTGATTATATCTAGTTTATCCATGTAAATTTTTAAAGATCTATGTGAAGATTTGATCAAGTTATGAAGATTTGTATTCTAACAGTTTTTTCGTTACTTCAATTTGTGTTCCTAAATGAAGATCATGTGATTCCAATAAGTTTAGTTGTTGTGGATGCTTCTCTAGTGTTTCATGATGCTTGTGGATGTTTATAGTTCATTCTCTATCAGTGTTGCACATTTGCATTGATCATTGTTCTTGTGATCTAATATTTTCTCTTGTGTGTTCATGTTTTTCATGTTCTTGGCCGATAAGATGTTGAAGCGTGTTGTGGATCTTCGAGGAGTAATTAATTGAACTAGTTTGTGTTTGAGGATGTTATTTTCAGTCTTCACTATGTTGTGGAAAATCTTGGTTGATTCGCATGAATAATCTTTATTGATTTGGGCTGACTTTTTATATTCATTTTATTATTTCTTTGGAGCTGACTTATAGCGATGTAATTTCTCGTTGCGGATATATAAGAGTGATTGTTTTATCATTTAAAGGCATGAATGTGTGTGTGTGCAAAGTGTAAGAGTATTATGTGCAAATAAAGTTTAGATCATTCGAGGGCAGAGCAAAAAGTGAAGAGTGAAGAAGTGTTCATGTGCTTAATCAGAACTGTAACCAAGAATTAGCAGATGCTATCTTCTCAGTTCAAAGTTTGATGGATTTAATCAGAACCTTTCTGTAAGATAGTGTGTCTTCCTTTGGGCAATAAGCCTATTTTTTATTTGAGCAATGGGCTCTAGGCAGTGTGCTAGAATGCATGTGCATTCCCCATTTATATTCGCTTATACTTTTAATAGGGTATAATCTTGTGGATTGACCTCCACCGTGGTTTTTCCCCTAACAGGGTTTCCACATAAAAATCTTGGTGTTATGTTTGATTCTAATGTGTTGTTCATTTATGCTTTCATGATTAATGTTCAGATATGAGAATAAGGTAAATAAGTTGAATAAGTTAGAGATTTGGTGACAACTGATCCACCCCCCTCTCAGTTGTCTTCCCTTGTGTTGCCAACAATTGGTATCAAGCTTGTGGTTCCTTGGAAGAAATTTAACAGCTTGAGGTGATCCGGGATGGCAACTTATAATAAGGATAATCCTAGATTTGATGGAACAAATTATTCTTTATGGAAGACTCGAATGGAGTGTCATCTGAGATGCATTGGTGAACCCTACTGGAGCATTACAAAAAATATATATGTTATTCCATAGAATGGTCCTACTAAATCTGATGAGATCAGGGATGATAAGTATAATATCAAGGCTAAGGAGGCGTTGAGTGCTTTGACTGATACTGAGATGACAAATGCAATGGATATGAAGACTAATTATGAGATATGGAAAAATTTGGAAACCTTGTATAAGGGTGATGCTAATGTGAATATTGCTAAGATACAATGTCTGAAAGGGAAATATGAAAAGTTGAAAATGGGCGATGATAAAAATGTTACTACTTTCATGCAAAGAGTGAATGAACTTGTGTGTGGTATCAGATGTGTTGGTGGAAAGATAGACGAATCAAAGATTGTTGCTAAAGTGCTTAGATCTATGCCCAATTATTACAAAGTCAAGGCTAGTGCTATTGAAGAGCTCCAAACTGTAAAAAATGTTACCAAAGATATGTTGATTAGTAAGCTTATTGCTTTTGAGTTGAGTGAATTTGGTGATGCACTTCCTAAGGTTGAATCTGCATTCAAGGCCACTACTTCTGGAAGAGATAGACAAAGATATGATCTGGGTGAAAGTTCATCTAGAAATACATTCAAATATGAGGATGAAATGAGAAAACTCGATGAAGAAGAAAGAGATCTTGAAGAACTTAAAGCATTGATTGTGAAAAGAGAAGTTAGAGGACAAGGTAAGTATAAAGGAACGCTACCTATTAAATGTTTCTCTTGCAATAAGATAGGTCATTTTGCATTAAGGTGTCTTGAGAGAGTTTCCAAGCAAAGATTTAACAAGCCTAAATTCCAAAAGAAGTGTTACTATGTTGATGATGAAGGTGTGATAGATGATGAATCTAACAAAGGAAATGCAAGTGAAGCTGAATTTGTGTTTATTGCTATCAAGGAAAATAATCATGTGTCTATTGAATCTACTAGTTGTACAAATGTGGAGAAATCCCTAGCTGCTTGAGTTGAAGAGAAAGATGAATGGGTAATTGACAGTGGTTGTTCTCATCATATGACAGGAGATAAAAGCAAGTTTGTGAATTTGGAAAAGTACGATGGTGGTGTTGTGAGATTTGGTGATAATACAACTGGTGTGATATGTGGAAGATGATGCATTTCTCTTGATGGAAAGAATAATACTGATGATGTCTTGTATGTTGAAGGTTTGAAGCATAATCTTTTAAGTGTTGGACAGATGGTTGATAAGGGATACAATCTTTAGTTCATGGATGGTAAGTGCAAAATATTGGAAAATTTTGGAAATGTGATTGCATCAAGTACAAAAACAAAAGGTAATATTTTCCACCTAAGTGTTGCTAGTAAAAGTTGTTTGATTGCTCAAATTGATGAAAGATGGTCGTGGCATAGGAGAATGTGTCATGTTAACTTTGATAATATTGTCAAGATAAGTTCCACTAAGGATATGAGAGATCTTTCTAAGCTGATGAAAGCTACTAATGTTATATGCAAAAAAAATCAGTTAGGAAAGAAAACAAGAATTTCATTTCAAAGTAAACAACAAAATTCAAATGGATTGTTGGATCTTTTGCATACTGATTTGTGTGGTCCTGATAGAACTAGAAGTTTACAAGGATACAAGTATTTCATGCTACTTATTGATGACTATTCAAGGATGATGTGGGCTACTTTCTTAAGGGAGAAATCTAAAGCTCTAGAAAAGTTCAAGATTTTTAAGGCTATGGTTGAGACATAGACAAGTCTAAAGATTAAATGTCAGTAATCAGATAGAGGTGTTGAATTCACTTCCAGAGAGTTTAATTCTTTTTGTGAAGAAAATGGAATAAAGAGATAGTTATATGCACCATGGACCCCTCAACAAAATGGAGTTGTGGAAAGGAAGAATAGAACAATTCTAGATGCTGCTAGAACCATGATGTTGGAAGGAAATGTCCCTCATATATACTAGAGAGAAGTTGTGAGTATTGTTGTGTACACACTTAACTAGGTACAAATCAAAGGTGATACTGGTAAGACTCCTTTTGAGCAATAGACTGGTCAAAAACCTACTATTAGATATTTCAATATCTTTGAAAGAAAGTGTTATATCAAAAGAGATGAAGACATAGGAAATTTTGATGCTAGGAGTGATGAAGGAATCTTTATGGGATATGCTAATAAAAGTAAGGCCTACCAGTGTTACAATAAGAGATTGAAGAAAATGGTTGAAAGTGCCAATGTTAAGGTTGATGAAGACATAGTTGCACTATATAGAACCTATGGATATGATTCTGATGATCAAAATGACAGTACAAAAAAAGGTCAAAACTCAAGTCAAGTCCAAATTATTCTAGTGAATCAAGAAGATCAAGACGAAGGAGAAAATAGTAGAAGAACAGAAGAGAGATTAGAAGAGATTGAAATTGAAGAACATTCTAAGAAGACTCTGAGGTATGTAAGGTTGAATCATTCAGAAGATCAAATTATTGGTGATAAGAACAAAGGTGTCCAAACTAGGAGAAAGATTGTAGAAGAATATTGTTTTATTTCAAAGACTGGGCCTAAAAATTGGAATGAAGCATGCAAATATGAACATTGGGTTGAAGCAATGAAAGAGGAACTACAACAAATTGAGAAGAATGATACATGGATTCTTGTTCCCATACCTAATGATAAGAATGTAATTGGAACTAAATGGGTCTTTAGAAACAAACTGAATGAACAAGGTGAAGTAGTTAGAAACAAAGCAAGACTAGTATGTAAGGGATATTCACATATGGAAGGTATTGATTTTGAAGAAACCTTTTCCCATGATGCTAGAATTGAAGCCGTGAGATTGTTTCTTGCTTATGTTGCTTATAAAGACTACAAAGTTTATCAAATGGATGTCAAGTCTTCTTTCCTAATCATGAATTGGAGGAAGAAGTGTATGTTGAATAGTCTAATGGATTCCAATTGACTGATCAGGGAGATATGGTTTTTCAATTGAAGAAAGCATTGCATGGACTCAAACAAGCCCGTAGAGCATGGTATGCTAGATTGGATAAGTACTTGGTGAAGATTGGATTTAACAAAGGTAAGTGCTGATAGTAATCTATATTTCAAGAATGATGATAAAGATTTGATTGTGGAAATTTTTGTTGATGATATCATATTTGGAGGAGATGATAGCTTGTGTATAAATTTTGATAATGAGATGCAGAATGAGTTTGAGATGTCAATGATTGGAGAGATGAAATTCTTCTTGGGATTGAAAATTATTCAGTTAGATAAAGGGATCTTTATATCTTAGTCCAAGTATGTGAAAGAATTGTTGAAGAAATTTGATATGGAAGATTCAAAGCCACTTGGTACACCTATGGTAACTAGATGCAAGTTGACAACTGATGATGATTCTCTGAAGGAAAATCAAACTAGATATAGATCAATGATTGGTGTATTGCTTTATTTGACTCAAACTAGGTCTGATATCATGAATGTTGTATGTATTGTTGCTAGATTTCAAGCTGATCCTAAAGAAACTCATGTGACTGTTGTGAAGAGGATTTTCAGATACTTGAAGGGGACAGTTGATTTTGGTTTATGGTATCCTAAAGATGATCTTACATTTGAGTTCCTTTATTGATGTTGATTGGGTAGGAGATGTGAATGACAGGAAAAGTACTAGTGGTGGAGCATTTTTCTTGGGAAAGAAGTTGATTTCATGGTTAAGCAAAAAGTAGAATGATATTTCTTTATCTACTGCAAAGGCATAATGCATTGTTGCTGCTAATAATTGTACTCAAGTACTATGGATGAAACAGATGTTGAAGGATATCAGAGTTGTGTATGATGAGCCTATTGCTATATTTTGTGATAACTCAAGAGCTATTAACATTTCTAAGAATCTGGTGCTACATTCCAAGACCAAGAATATATCTAACTTTCACTTTTTGAGAGAGAAAGTAAGTGAAAAGGAAGTCATATTGGAGTATGTGCCTACTAAGGAGAAGATTGCAGACATATTTACCAAGCCATTGCCTAAGGATAATTTTGAGTATCTCAGAGGGAAGTTAGGGGTGATTACCCCTCTTAATTAGAACTAAGGATGCATTGATTTGCATCAATCCATGCATTTCAAGATCATATTTTGATCTAGATTGATGTTGTGGTGCATGCTACTCAGGGGTAGTAGTCAAATGTTTAGGTATTTAGATATGTGGTTAAGAGATTGTGTAGAGAAAAGATATCTTTGTCATTGATGTCAAAGGGGGAGAAGAGTCATGTGGGAGAAGAGTTGAGGAAAGAAGAGTCAGAACCTAAGGAGGAACAAGTGTAGTTGTGTTGAAGGTTATTTTCACATCATGTGTTGCCATCAATGCCAAAGGGGGAGATTGTTGGATGTTGTAGTGTGTTTCTGATATGTGGTTGTCATTGATGTCAACACTATTAGTATTGTTGCATTAGAAGTTGTATATGTCGAGGATATTGAGAAAATTGTAATAAGAAGTGCTATAGGTTGTTAGAAGTGAAGTGAAGTTCTTTCTGTCGGTGTGTTCAATCCATTGTTGTTCTAAGGTTGTGGACTAAATGGTTTCTTGTTGAGTATATCTAGTTTATCCACGTCAAGTTTCAAAGATCCATGTGAAAATTTGATCGAGTTATGAAGATTTGTATTCTGATAGTTTTTTTGTTACTTCAGTTTGTGTTCCTAAATGAAGATCATGTGATTCTAGTAATTTCAGTTGATGTGGATGCTTCTCTGGTGTTTCATGATGCTTGTGGATGTTTCTAGTTTGTGCTCTATCTGTGTTGCATGTCCGCATTGATTGTTGTGCTCATGATTCAAGATTTTCTCTTGTGTGTTCATGTTTTTCATGTTCTTGACGACAAGGTGTTGAAGCGTCTTGTGGATCTTCGAGGAGTAATTAATTGAAGTGGTTTGTGTTTGAAGATGTTATTTTCAGTCTTCACTATGTTGTGGCCAGCCTTGATTGATTCAAATGAATAATCTTTATTGATTTGGGCTGACTATTTATATTCATTTTATTATTTCTTTGAAGCCAACTTATAGTGATGTAATTTCTTGGTGTGGATATATAAGAGTGATTGTTTTATCATTTGAAGGCATGAATATGTGTGTGTACGAAGTGTAAGAGTCTTATGTGTGAATAAATTTCAAATCATTTGAAGGTAGAGTAGAAAGTGAAGAAGAGTGAAGAAGTGTTCATGTGCTTAATTGAAACTGTAACTAGGAATTAGTAGATGCTATCTTTTCAGTTCAAAGTCTGATGGATTTAATCATAACCTTTCTGTAAGACAGTGTGTCTTCCTTTGGGCAGTAAGCCTATTTTGTATTTGAGCAGTGAGCTCTAGGAAATGTGCCTAAATGCATGTGCATTCCCCATTTATATTCTCTTATACTTTTAACAGGGTATAATCTTGTGGACTGACCTCCACCATGGTTTTTCCCCTAATAGGGTTTCCACATAAAAAATTTTGGTGTTATGTGTGATTTTGATGTGTTCATTTTTGCTTTCATGATTAATGTTCAGATCTGAGAATAAGGTAAATAAGTTGAATAAGTTAGAGATTTGGTGACAAATGATTCACCCCCACTCTCAGTTGTCTTCCCTTTTGTTTCCAACATGGATGAGAAGTTTCTAAGCATCATGGTGTCTGAATACGAGCATGTTGAAGTTTGCAACCATTTTGCACTTTGGAATCTTAAGGGATTATGTCGATTGAATGTAGCTCAAAGCAATTCTATTTGTTCGGTGTGAAAGAGGACCATGCCTAACATGACTAAACAACTTCCAACTACTTTCCCCATGAACTACAATAAGATGACTCTTGAACTTCCACCATTTGACAATAAGTTACAATTTTGACAACTTTTACACAATTTTGCAATTTTTGCAATATTTTGCAACTTAGACCTTCCAACCACCTAAAGACCTATAAAAGGACTCCTTACATCATAAAATGGTCTAAATTACCTTATTTTTTGAACAAAAATACTCAAATACCCCTAAACAACCAAAAGACCTCAATTGTCAACATTTGCATAAAATGCTTTTGGTGCCCCTATACCAGTTAGTGCTTAGGGTGTCTTAATGTTTTTGGTCATGAATAAGGTCCTTTGTGATGCAATGAAAGGTAGGTACACAACTATCCAAACTCAAATTCACTTGAATAAATCAAACTTCCAACCTTCTAACCCTAAGAAGGGTGACTCTTCTCAACTTCACTGCTCAGTCTTGTGGGTGTGCAACCTAGGTTTTCCTCTCACAACTTTCAAGAGACCACTCAAAGCCACAAAAATACTACCATTTTAGGAACCCATTAGGGCACTTTTAAACATATCATAGAATCATATGTACTTACTTTGGAACCATACCATCAAATTGACCTTGAACGCTCAAAAAGGGGCTCCAATTATCCCACTTTAACAAAGGAACTCTCCTTCAATCTTTCTACCCACTCAAAATACCATTGGATAGTCCTCAAACTACCTCCAAAACCACAAATTCTTCAACCACTGAGTCAAAACTTGCTTTCTAAGACCCTCTTTCATGAAACCCTCATTTTTCACCAAATAAGCAGGTGTTTATTGAAAAACCCATCTCTAGACCTCATTCAACCTAAAAATATTTTCAAACACTCTTATTTCACCCTACAAAAATTTAATTCACCTTCAAATTATGTTTCCCCCAAATTTCTCACACATTTCCTTCTTAAAACCTCTCAATTTCACCCATTTTCACTCTTTGTTCAACTAGGGCTTCAAGACCAAACATCCAAATGACCTACCCTGCCTATGTAAACCTTCTATCACATCAAAATCTACTTGAAAACATTGAAAAAACCAAGTTCTAACCTTCTTCCAAACTATTTCTTTAATCTGCTACTTCAAGCTATGCCTCCTAGGCCTAAATTCATGCTTTTTCCATAAGGGTAGCGCGGAAATCTCCACCAAATGTCTTTTCCACCCATTGTATTCTACTGTAACTTGGTGGAATGGAATAATTACCTGTATGGGGCATGTGTGCATGATTCTAGGAGCAGGGATGGCCATTTGGGGGTTTGGGCATGATGCCTAGTTGTCAAGAATGTGTGTTTTGAGTGAAATTTGGAGGTTAAGAGTAGGCAGTGATGTAAAACACTTGGGGCAACACTTTGTAAGAGTTAATTAAGCAAGGGTAGACATATTTGAAGGTTTTTGAGGCATTGAAATAGTGAGGAAATGTCTAGAGGTGAGGTTTTCAATAAACCCCCCTTGAAATTTGTCAAAAGTGAGGGTTTTGAGTTTTGGAGTGTCGATGAGTGTTTCATTGGAAGATAATATAACTAAGAAATATATGATATAATTTAACCATTATTCATTATTTTTTATTGTCAAATATATAATATAACCATTATTTTTTATGCTCTTGTACATTGATATTTAACCATTGCTCAAGATTAAATTTTTGAACAGTTTAAACATGCACATGACGAACAAATTATTTCGATTCTCAACTTCTATATATCAAATTATCCAATAATCAAGTGTATGTCCATATACAAAAATGGCATCAACTCCAACTCAAACAAAGTTTTACAAAATGTGGCATATGCCATCTTGATATCTATTCAAAATATACATGCCAAAATGTCTATCTCATCCTAAACTACTAGTGGATAATCAAAATGGAGCCTCTAAGAAGCACTCTTTGGCTTTGAAGGTAACTGCACAAGAAAAATTCAAACCACAATAGAGACTAGTTATATTATATAATTTAAAAAAGAAATAATTAACATCAAATTCAATATACATTGAATTATAATTGAACTCTAAAATTGAAATTTTGATTACCTCATATATACGTCTCTTCAAACCATCATGAGTCCTAGAATATTCCCCTCTCAAAGAACCAATCATACCAAATTTTCCAATTTCATTCTATATATGTGAAAAAAAACATCAAATTGATACAATTTAGCATACAATTGTTGGTAATAGGAACATATTTACCAAACACAAAATAAAATAAACACATACCTCTTTAGGCATCTCTTTTTCTTTATCTCCTTCACGTGTTTCGACACCTCCTCCCTGAGGTTTTTCAACACCTAATCCTTCAAGTGTTCCAACACCTACTCCTACAAGAGGAAAATAAGATAAACATATAAGTTAATATATAATTTCATTAATGAAAATTCAAATGACAAGCAAGTATATAATGCATGAATTCAGGCCTAAAAGGCATGGGTTGAAGTAGCAGATTGAAGAATTTTTTTTGAAGAAGGCTAGAACTAGTTGGTTTTAGTGAGATCTGGTGGGGTTTGATGTGTTTGAAGGTTTTCAAGGACTATGGAGGTCATGTGTATATTTGGGCATGAATCCCTAGTTGAGAGAAGTTTCACATATGTTGAACACCACTGATCCTATGCATCCTACTCAACTAGGAAAACATTTTGGCATTCTTTAATTGTAATGTACAATTATTTGACCATATGATATGTTGACTAAATGATATGCCCCTGCTAGCAATATCAACATAGAACATCTAAAAGCAACCTTGCACAAACTCGGTAGAATGTGTGTGATCATTATTGATGTAAAAGCGATACTCCCTCAATACTTTCATGTTATCCTTTGTACTATCATTTGCATGAATGAATGCTATATGCAAAAATATAGCAACATGCATGGAGTTGTAGTATTTTGATTGCACCCCGTTTTGTTGTTGTAGTGTGTAGTTCTCCATGAATTCGACAACTAAAACAATGCAATGAAGTGGAAATGTGTCCTTGCATAACTTGAACTGTGAGTCCAACCTTTGAGCTCTATGTGTATGTCTTGCATACTCATACACCACCTAATCACAGAAAATGCCCATAGACTGATATACTAGAATCTTATCACTGACCAATTCACACTTCTTTGCTTCTTTCGCATCTTTTAGACTATAGGCCCTAGTCCTGTATTTGCCAAATTTGACAATTTTGTCTCCAATTGTGTGTGTACTAGCCATGTGTTGGAAAATTGGAAAATGTTGCATGCCACCACAATGATCACATGTGCCATCCAAACATGACTTGTGAAAAATTTGACCATCCTCTCTTTCACATAAAATGGAAGATAAAAATTCCCTTGAGGATTTTGGTGGAGGCCTTATGTTACATTCATGCAAAACATTGTCAGTATGCATATCTACACATATACATCAATAAACATCATCATGGTTAGAAAACTCAATATGAACTATACAACAAGTAGTGCATGTGTGATTTATTTTGACATAAAAAGGCTTTAGCATTTCAAAATACCTTTGACATATTTTAATTTCAAGAAACTTTTGTACAAAATCAGCAAAAAACTGGGTTTGAGTGGTATCCAAATAATGTTTTCGATGTGGCTCATGGTTTGACTACCAATTATTCTTCATAAACAATCTCTTTGATTAGGAGAGGTCCTTGTGTTATCCTTCCAATGATCTACTATTAAAGATCTCAAGCCTTGAGCAATTCTTTTATCTTTACGTGGCACTCTACCTGAGAATTCCCATAACTCATTGCTATTTGGATCCTCCAATATTTCATGCCTTCCTTTTGCTCTCATTAGAGATGATCTACTTATTTTCAAAGACTTACTTGTCTTTGTAAGGTTCACCTTGTTCCTTGTTTGACTACTTAATAGTGTTGTTGTCATCACACGTCTTGTGGCACAACTATCCTTCGTGTGTGAGGTAGAACCCACACTCTCGTATGCACTCATCAAGTTCTTTACAATGGAATTTTCACTTGATTCATTCAAAACTCTCAGCCCAAGAGCCTTCATGGTGGGCCTAAATTTGAGTTGCCTCATCATTTCAACAGATAGTTGGCATCTTCCACCCTCACTTAGCTTCTCAAAAAATAAACTCCATATCCTCTATGTATATCTTTGACATGTACATTTTGACATATTATTAGGCATCCATTTAAAAACATTGGAATCAATATCAATCAAAAATCTAGGTTTTCTATGCAAAAATCTAGGAGGATTTTTCAAATGTAATTTTTTGTCAATGTTAGGAATGTCAACAACATTGGGGATAGATTGTGTACCTTCAATCGAAGGTGCAATTAATGACATACCTTGAGATTGACATGTAAACAATGTTGTGCCTCCAACTTGAGATGTCGTTTGTGGAGTGACTTCAAATAGAGGCGTGTTTGCTGATGTAATTTTGAAATGCAATTTTGTTGATGGTGTGTCTTCAATTGTAGATGTGATTTCCGATGTACTTGGAAGACCACATGTTGTTGGTGGTGTGTCTTCAACTAGAGATGTGCATTGAACTTCACCTACGGTTGATGATGTTCCTCCAACTTAGGGATCCATTTATGTCCTTCCACGAACTTTTTTCATTCATGCCCTTTGTTTTTCCAATTGTACATCTCTCTTATATTGCACGAGAATTTCTAGTTGTATGGGTTGCAATTCATTTGCTTCATGAGCTGCATTTTTTTATTCTCTTCTCCTTGCATTTTTTACTGCACATTCTTCCAGTGTTAGAGGCTTTGGTCATTTCTTGAGAATGGCGTTGAATGCTACATGTTCACAATCACACATAGAACAAAAGTAAGTAATGAATTTTATGAAACATATTGATAATGTTGATTACATTGCATTTTATGAAAGAAGGCAGGGAACTGTTTGGAATTATCAAACATGTCTATATACTACAACATTTTTAATACATACATCTACCTCCATACCACAAGAAAATTACTTGTAATTCATTTTTTCAGACATATCCATACAGCTAATTACATTGCATTTTGTGGTTATTTGAGACATTTTGGGCAACAAATGTACAAGTTGCAAATCATGTCAAAAAGTTGTCAATTTAGAAAAAAGTTTTCAAGGAAGGTAAAATGGTATTTTCTTGTTTGGAGTCACGTTATTAGGTTGAATAAGGTCTAATTAGATGACTTATAAAGTTTTGGGGTGGTTAGAGTGAGTTAGGGGTCAATTGTGTCAAAATTACAAAAATTGCAAAAAATGTTGAAGAGTTGTCAATGGAAAATGTAAAAGTTGTAAAGAGGGAAACCCAACAGAAATTTGGGTTTGAAAAGAAGTTGTAGCTGTTGAATGTGGTTAGAGAAAAATTTAAAAAAGGCTTGTGAACTCGAAGGGAGAGGTTGGCATGTAATTTTGAGAAGAGAAGAAATTGAAACACCCCATGTCTGTACAGCTACGTACATGAAATTTTGGATCTTTCATGGAGTGAATCTTGTGGGTAGCAAGCCTAACACCATTTTAGACTTGGTTTGGATTGATTTCAATGTTTTTTGTGCATTTTAGAGAAAAATTACAGAGGATCGATCTATATACCCTATTTTAAGGGTTTTGAGTGTATGAAAATGATATTTTAAGCCATTCCACCCACTATTTTGTTCTATAACTTGGTGGAATGGATAACTAGGGCATGATTTAGGTGTGTAAATGGTTTTTTGGATCAAGGAAGATGTTTGAAGGCTTTTTGTGTTGCTATCCTGAAGGTTTTTGTGCAAATTTTTCTTGAAAATGGAGGTTTTGAACTAGTGTTTGGTGAAATATTGATGATAGAGGCTGGTGAATGAAATTATAAGAATATGTAGACATAATTAAGGGTTTTTGAAGTAGTGGCTATGCTAGAGCAGGTTTGGGATATATTTTTTCAATAAACCCCCATGTAAATTGCCTAAAATGATGGTTTCTTGTTTAAATGTCTTAGAAAGTGTGTCACTACAAATAAATGGTGAAATTGGAGGTTTTGTTGACTGGTTTTTTCTGCCCCATTGAGTTTTGGGCTTGAGGATAAGTTTCCAATAGGGACCCTTTGTAAAAGTGACCTAATTTGTGGTCTAGAACAATGTAGGTGATTTGTTTTGTCAAATTTGTTCCAAAGAAACCTAATGGTGTTTTTAGGTCAAGAAACCTCTGTTGAAAACCTACAAGGAAGAATAGGTGAATTTGTGGAAGATAGGAAAGGAAAGGTTGTAAAATCTGAAAGAGGGTTTGAATTGGTTTAATTTGAGGTTGGAGACAAGTTACTTCCCTGTTTGACATCAGATTTGTACAAAATTGCTTCATGTAAGTGTTGATCAATGTTAAGAAGGGTTTGAGGGGATTATTTTGTGTGTGGAAAAGTTCTTAGGAGCAAAGACTTGTGTCAAACCCAGGGTATAAGTTGTTGCCACTTTTGGAAACTAGAGAATCTTGTACTTATTTTCCCTTTTTTTCGTAGAACGGTAAATGGTATGAATGAATGGAAACTTGCATTAAACCAACTATGTCTTGAGTCACTTGAAATTATCTAAGCACATGTTGAAGGTGATTTTTTTATGGCACAAAAAAATTAATGGAAACTTGCACATTAACATTGATGAAAGCTCTTAGGTTTTCCAAATTAGTTGAAAATAAAAGTTTTCCCACAACCATCAATAATAATGAATTTAATGTTCAATTCTATGTGTAACAATGAAGATTAATAAAATCATCAAATGAATGATCTAAAAATTGTGAAAACAAAACAAAAAAACTCAATATAAACATCTACCTAAAATGAAATAGAGTGAATTCCACTAGCCCTGTTGGAAGTGGACTACTATAAGCAATGAAAATAGAATTCATAAGTAAATTTGTGTTAAGTAAATGTCATGTTTTTCATTTTTTTGTTCTTCAAACTCATAAAAATTAAACTTTTTTTATGCAACTCCCATCTAATTCAATGTTGAATTCTATGTGAAATTGTTATGATTAATAAAATCATTAAAGTAATTTAGTTTATATTGTCAAAAACAAACAAATATACTAAATATAAACATTTCAATATTACCAAAATCAATATATTACCTGAGATAATGTAAAATGATGTAGAAACTTCAAATGTCTTCTTCTGCATTGTCTAGCATGTAGATTGGTGGTAAAAAGGTGATGGATCAAGCATAGATTGTTAGAACATGGAGTCAACTACATTAAAAAATTTGTTTCTGAATCAGATTTAAAGTGTTGAACCAGAAAAATACATAAGCATGTGGGCCTGAATCACGGGGTCGACCCTTATTTTACCATTTCAAGGTAAAATACATTTGTCGCTCACCAAATTTAGAGAGCGCCAAATGTGTTGTTTTAAAATCTTCACCTTCCATAGAGACAAAGGGAGTGAGACTTGAGATAGAGAGAGAGGTGATAGGAGTGAGAGAGATTAGTCTAGGTAGTGTGGTAGTTATTGAGACCTAAGAGTGATAGAGGCTTGAGAGGGATAGAGAGTTATCTAGTTACAGTGGGGGGAAATACTTGACAATGAGAGAGGGGTAATGAGGGACAAGACCTGAGAGATACAAAAAGACCAAAGGGGGGGAGAGAAGGAGTGTGGGAGAGGGGGTTGGAGTGAAATATATTTGTCTAGGTAGGGTGGGAGGTAAGTGAGACCTGACAAAGAGGGAGTGTGAGAGAGGGAATTGGAGTGACACAAATTAGTCTAGGTAGCATGGGAGGGAGTGAGACCTAAGAGAGAGAGACTTGAGAGGGAGAGAGAGGGAGTGGGAGATAGAGGGATGGGAGATCTAAACCGTCAACCCTAAACCCTTAAAACCAAACCCTTAAACCCTCTACCCTCTACGCTCAACACAATACCCTCTACCTTCAAACCCAATACCCTCTACCCTCTACCCTTAAACCCAACTAAACTCTCTACCCTAATCCCTCAACCCTCAAACCTTAATCCCTCAACCCTTAAACCCTTAAACCCTAAACCCCTAAACCCTCTAACCCTTAAACCCTTAAACCCTTAAACCCCCTAAACCCTAAACCTCTAAACCCTCTACCCTTAAACCATAAATCCTAAACCCTAAACCCTTAAACCATTAAACCCTAAACCCTAAACCTCTAAACCCTCTACCCTCTACCCTTAACCCTCTACCCTCAACCCCCCTCTCTCTCTCAACCCTACACTTTCTACCCTTAAATTGTAAACTATAATCCCTAAACCCTAAACCCTTAATCCCTAAACCCTAAACCCAAAATCCTTTACCCTCTACCCTTAACCAGGTTAAACTCTAAACCCTCTACCCTTAAACTATAAACCCTAAACCCTAAACTCTAAATCCTCTACCCTCTACCCTCTACCCTCAACCCTTAAACCCAATACCCTATAACCTTAACCCTTAAACCCTTTTAAACCCAACTAAACTCTCAACCCTCAACCCTCAACCCTTAAACTATAAACCCTAAAACCTTAACCCTATACCATATACCCTTAACCCTTAAACCCTCTACCATCTACCCTAAACCCTTAAACCCTTTACCCTTAAACCGTAAACCCTATACCCTTAACCCTTAAACCCTTAAACCCTAAACCCTAAACCATCTACCTTTTACCGTAAACCATCTACCCTCTACCCTCAACTGTCAACCCTTAAACCCTAAACCCTCAACCCTACACCTTCTACTCTTAAACCGTAAATTGTAATCCCTAAACCCTAAACCCTAAAACCTCTACCCTCTACCCTCAACCCTCAACCCTTAAACCTTAAACCCTCAACCCTCTACCCTTAACTAGGTTAAACCCTAAACCCTTAAACCATAAACCCTAAACCCTAAACCCTCTACTCTCTACCATCAATCCTCAACCCTTAACCCTTAGCTAGGTTAAACCCTAAACCCTTAAACTATCTACCCTCTA